>VMDR010014473.1:0-23481 GCA_007922815.1 Macrotus californicus | reverse complement strand
AATGTTTTTCTTTTTTCCTCAGATTCTTTTATTGATGTTGATGCAGATTTCCATGCTAGGGTACCAGTGGTAATGTGCAGAGAGAAGCAAAGGTCTGTTTCTATAAGCTGCTTATGTATTAAATATCAATTTGCCAGAAGAACATGTACTTCATTAAATCTTAGTGTCCAATCTCTAGAATGATAAACTCCTTATGTAATTAATTTCATAGGCTTATTACTAGCATTCTCCCTGTACTTTTGGCAGTTGATGCAAAAGGAAACAGCATTTTAAAAAGAAGAAAATTATTTAAAATGAAAAGAGGAAGGAAACAGGTTAACCCATTTCAACATGGTAAAAAAACAGCTTTATCAAATACTTAACTTGCTCTGATCACCTTCATTGCCCATCCTTTTTAGCAGAATTTTTAGCAGTGCTAAATAGCCAGTGGTGTGCCTTCACCCATGTATCTGTCCCTCCATCCGGAAGTGTTACTGTCAGTGCCTTAGATGGGTGGTCTGTAGGCTGTAATGATCGTTCACGAGGCAGATTCCTCCAACTCTCAGGAAAACCCTCTTACAAAATACGAGTTCATGCTCCCAAATGAAACATTTTATAGTATTTTCCTTAGTTTTAGTTCTGAAAAGTAAAATTTGCTCAGAAAATAGCTGACCTATCTTTTTTAAAATCCAAAAAAATACAGTTTCTTAAATGACCCATAAAGATTTAGTGAGTTTTTTACTTTATTGAAGTACTTATTATCAATCTAAATTAGTTCTGTTGGCATAAAAGATACTTAACTATATAACACTTTTTTCTTTCTCTTTTTCCTTCCCATCATTCTCAACCCCTACCAGTGGTCTGTTTTGTAAAGTGAGTGCAGGAAATGAAAATGCTTGTCTGACAACAAACCACTTAACTGCCCTTGGGAAGCTGGAATCGAGGCTGGTTCCTTTGGTGGTTGCATTTAGGTACTGGGCAAAGGTAGGGCCAATGCTCAAGTGCATGAATACATTCAATTTATGAATAAGCAGTATGCCTTGATTATTGCATGGTTAATTTAATCTCAGATGTTTGGATGCATATTTATAGACGTCAAGAGAGTAGACATCAGAATATTGGAACTGGAACTTCAGTGTGCACAGACAGGGAAATGCACTCTTTCTGTTTCGCTCTAACTGTATTGCTCAAAAGATAAAAATGAGTTATAGTGCTTATTAAAAATCAAATTTGTGGGGCAAATCCCAGAGGATGTGGCCCAAGAATTTTCATTTTAACTAGTTTTATGAGGTGGTTCTTAAGCACAGGAAAGTTTGAGATAAAGCTTTATTTCCAATAATATACCCAGAAACGCCCCAAAATGAAAACCACTGTTACCTGGTCTTGCTCACATTTTCATAGTATCCCAATTGAAATACCAGAGCATTTAACATTGCTCCAAACGTAAGGTCCCATCATGATTATAAAATTGAGTTGCTGCACAGGTGCTTTATAGAGGAAATCCAAAGCTTTACTGATCGATACAGGGCAGTAACTGTACATACAGTATTTCGCCCTGTGTAATGCGCACCCACATTTTGTGCACATTATACATGGGACCATGGTATATATTCATTATACCCATGCACAATGCACATCCTTATTTTTCCCTAAAAAATTTGGGCCAAAATGCACATTATACATAGCAAAATATTGTAGTTCCTATGGCTTGGATCCAGGAAGAACAGAGAATACCCTACCCTTAATTGGGGGAATTGATTATTACAATATGCCATGCTTTGAAAGCTATCTCCTGCTTTATCACCAAATAGGCCATGCTTTTTAAGTTGTTTCTGTTTGTGTTAGTGAGTCTGCTCACATTCTCTGCCCGATCACCTCTGTGGTCAAAGTGTGCATTCTTCAAGGCAGTGGGTTAGGATGAGGGGCCATTAAACTGAGCGAAGCTAGTTAGCTTGCACTTGGAATCGAACCATCGTTTTTATGTCATTAACAAGTGTTTTAACCAAGTGAATGGATGACTGTGGATGTCAAAAAATGAAACAGCAAATATTATTTTAGGGTCCTTCACGAGAAAGGGTAGTTAACAAGATTAAAAATTTGAAATTGAAGCTCTTACTCAAAACCACAATATGTGGTTGCTCCAAAAGTATGAGGAGGTTTTACCCTGTGTCGCTGTGGTGTTTTATTCTGAAGAGTAAATCCTATAATACAAGGAAAAGAAGTTACAGGTTTTGGCCTGTTAATTTGGCGTAAATGACAAATCCGTACAAAAGAACGCTCACCGTCTTTCCTCTCTTTGGCAGCTTTGCAGTATAGACCGCCCTGAAGAAGGAGGGTTGCCACCTTACGTGTTTGCCCTGATGACCGTTTTCTTTCTTCAACAGAGGAAAGAGCCCCTTCTGCCTGTTTATCTAGGATCATGGGTATAAAACTTTTTTCTGGTTATATATTCAATATTGATTTTTATTGCAGGGGGCCACACAATACCTGTGCATAATTTCAGAATTTAAAACCCTACTCAGAATCAACATGAATGTACTTATCCTACTAGTGTGAATATTCATACCTTTCACTGCTGAAATATTAACGTACTGGTTTGCAAGATGCTGCCCTGTGCTCTGCGAGAGAACTTGTCTAAACTGAAGAAAGCCCTTAACTTGTGAAACACAGGTGATCCTGAGGGTTTTGAACCAAGAGGAAGTGAACCTGTATTAAATCCATCCTTTGGTACACACTTGCTTTGGGTACCGTTTCATAATTCGATATTTGAATGTACATCTGTCCTCCAGACAGACTGTAGGAAGCATTTGGTTCACTGTAACTTAATTTCTATTTCTAGTCTTTAATTTTCTTTTTTCACCAATCCCTGTGAAACAAAGAAAATGTAAGTATTGCTATTGATGCAGAACTTGGTAGTCCCCTCTAGAATAATACTTTGGTACTATCTTTAAGAAAAAGTAGACTTCAGTTATGTGACCTTTCTTTCTGGGTGAAGTTTAGTTGATTTATTCATAAAATAAGATTGAAGAATAAGCCATCTCAGAGTCCAAATGTCGTTATTCTCATCCTCTTAGAAACTTCACTTTTAATTACAAGGTATTTATCTTGATATAATCTTTATAGCGAGTCTCACTTGGTGAAAAGCTAACTTTGACACATTGGGTATTTTAACTTCCTTCCTTCACACTATGTGTAGAATACTCATTATTTAAGGAGCTTGTACCAGAGCAGTAGTTCTTTACCACGAATACATAGAAAAAATATAATTATAGGGAATTTTTTCTTCTTCCTTAGTAGACCAGGAATTAAGTAGCTCCCTTTGTCTGCAGGGACCTAGGAATAAAGACGAAAAAGTAGAGGAAACCCCTTACAAACTGTCCTGGCATGAGGGATTGCAGTTTACGGTGCCCCAGTTGTCTAAAGGGAGCTCTCTTTGCATCTGTAGTCCTGAAGTGGACGAATCCAGGGCCCTGGGGAGGTGTCTGCTAGACTCCCATCCTGGTAGAAAGGAGTGAGAGAACAAAGTCAACCCTCAGTTGCTAAATAACCCTTCCTGTCAGACACAAGTACGGTTCCGGAAGTCTCAGTGACTTCCCCCCAATGAAGCAATGAATTAAGCAGTTTATTGGGGGGAAAGAAAGTCTTTTCAACAACTGATGCTGGAAAAACTAGATATCCATAAAGGGAAAAAAAATGAACATTAAAGCTTCTCCTCATAACATACTCAAAATGAGTTAAAGACATGAATGTCATAGTTAAAACCATAAATGCCCAGAAGAAAGCCTAGGAGAGAAATCTTCGCAGCCTGGGAATAAGCAAGGATTTCATAAGGCGAACACTAAAATTGCAAACCATATCAATAGAGAAGAGTATTGATAAGCTTTTTACTCTTCAAATCCCATCAAGATAACAAAAACATAAGCCACAGAATTGAAGAAAAATGATTGAATACATACATCTAACAAATGTCACTACACCTTGCGTTTTCCGGAGTATTTTCTGTAGGAGTGGTTTGTTCTTTCAGTCAGTCAGCAAGTCCTGACAGAGCTTTTACCTGTGTCGGGCACTGTTCTGGGTGTGAGACTTAGACCAGTGAACAAAGAAGCGCCCTTGTCCTCAAATTGTATCCAGTGAGGTGGGAGAGACAGGTACTACATACCAAGTGGCCATAATTTCTCAGGAAAACTAAACCAGGGGAAGAAGGACAGAAAGTGAATGGGGATGGTCTGTGTAGAGGAAAAGATATCTGAGCAGAGCTTGAATGCAGTAAGGGAGAGTGGGCTGATTGTTGGGGGAAAGAGTTTTCTGACCAGAAGGAGCAGCACATGTCAGCTGTGAGCCAAGAAGATGGGTCGGAGAAGCAGCAAAGGACCAGATTATGTGGGCCTTCTCTAGGCCCTGGAAAGGACTGAATTTCATCCTGAGTTTGAAGGAAACCATTACAGCTGGTAGCAACATGGTTCGGTTTGTTGAAGGACTGTTCTGCTGAACCAAGAAGTAGGCCATCTGATGTGGGGACGCACTTGCAAAGTGCGTAGCACATCCACACCCACCCCACAGTTCATGTGTATGTTCACCTGTTCCAAGGCTGTGGTAAATTCCATTGTGCACGAAAGCACAAGTCTGTTCAACTTGGGCCCACGTTTCTTAGACCTTCTGAGCCCAGACTGTTCTTCAGCATTTTGCATCTCAACGATATCAGTAGAAACCATTTCTTACATTTATTGAGCATTTACTATGTGCCATACCCTGTTTCTGAATCCTTTCATTACTTCATGTCACAACTATCCCATGAAGGAGGTTCTAGTGTTACCCCTTTTAACAAACGCCTAAGACCTAAAGTAAGTACATGATGAGGGAACTGAGATATTTTTCCCTTTTGTATATTTTTAAGTTCATTGGGGTGACTTTGGTTAATAAAATTGTGTAGGTTTCAGGTATATAATTCTGTAATACATTGTCTGCTTATTGTGTGCTCACCACCCAAGTCAAGTCTCCTTCCATCACCATTTATCCCCCCTATATATACCCTCTTCGACCTCCCCCACTCTTGGAGCTGAGATTGGATCCCATAGAGTTTTACTACTCATGGCCTTAGGCTTGGGCCATGTCACCTTCTCTTATACTATTTACTAGAGAATTATTTCACAAGCCCTGGCTGATGTAGCTCAGTGGATTGAGTGCTGGCCTTTGAACCAGAGGGTCTCCAATTCAATTCCCAGTCAGGGCACGTACCTGGGTTGCAGGCCAGGTGCCCAGTGGGGAACATGCAAGAGGCAACCATACAGTGATGTTTCTCTCCCTCTATCTCCCTCCCTACCCCTCTCTCTAAAAATAAAAAAATAAAATCTTTTTTTAAATAAAGAATTATTTCATAAAAGTCACCATTTCTTTTGCAAATCAAAATTTTGTTTTTTAACCCTGGGTGGTGTGGCTCTGGATTGAGTGCAAGCCTGCAAACCAAAGGGTCGCCAGTTTGATTCCCAGTCAGGACACATACCTGGGTTGTGGATGTGGTCCCCAGTAGGGGACGAGTGAGAGGCAACCGCACATTGATGTTGCTCTCCCTCTTGCCCTCTGTCCCTCCCTTCCTCTGTCTAAAAGTAAAAATAAAAAACTTTGTTTTTTACTTTAACAAATATTTTGAAATTTATAGGTATCTCAGATATTTCATAACTGATAACTTGTATATTTTCAGTGAACTGTAGGTGTCCATTCCTTTCAGGATTAATAAGCTCTGATTGATAAAATCTGCCTTATAATAATGTGTGTCTGATTTTTCCTAGATTGAAGGATTCTCACTCAATAAATTAGGCAACTTCAGCCTAAAAGATATTCAGAAAGATGTTGTGGTCTGGGAATATACTGATAATGCCACGGGGGATACAGACACAGCAAAAGAAGAGGCACCAAAAAAAGTACCTGTTAAAAGGGGACAGGTCTGTTCTGTCTCACTTCTAGTTATACCTTCTGTTTTTAATTCAGTCATTAAGTGTAGAGCCTATGAGTTAATCAGTCCTCTCTTCTTTCCTCAACCATCTTAGCAGTTTCACGGATGTCTCATTTCTTAGTCTATGCAGTGCTTTGAATAGACACTGAGAAAAGGTAAAAATTAGATCGTTGTGCTCAGTTATTGGTGTGGTTCTGTGTGCAGGGTCCTGTGAAAGACACTGAGGTTCCAAAGCCAAATCCCTATCTGTCCTCCAAGTAGTTACGTCTTCAAGGCGTTATGAGGTTCAAATATACGAAAAGTTAACCTCAGATTAGTAAAGTAACAGTGAATATATGAACTTGTTTCCATTCATACCATTAGGATGGGCAGGGGGATTTACGCGTAAGGAAAGAAATGCCACTTGGGTTTCAAACAAAACTCCGAGCAGTGTAATTATAGTAGTAACAAGACCCCACAACCTTCATCATAACCCTTTGAGGTGAAATGACAGTAACATCCACAGAACACTTCTGAGACCAGGGTTTTAATCCCAGCTTTGCAGCAGTAAGTCATGTCACTCTTCTAGTCCGTGCCTAGAGTAAGGGGACAGTGGTGAGTTCCCAGCCGCTTTGGTTGTGTTTTCTGGACTCCTTGGGGTGGGAGGGCAGAATTGGTGCCTCCCTTTCTCGGCTGCCACCAGCACAGCAACACTCGGGCATCCCCTTCGGGGATCCAGCAGTGGACAACAGCACAGGCTGTGGAGCCAGAGGGTGCGAGCTTGTGTGTCCTGGAGCAAGTGCTTTCATTTTCTGTGCCCCAGTTTCCCCACCTGTAAATGGGGATGACTTTGGTCTCCTCTCAGGGTCTTGATGTATAGAATGCTTAACTCAGTGCCAAAAAGGAAAGTGTTCTCTACTTTAAAAAATAGCAATAACAAAAAAACAGCTTAGGTACCGCTAGTCTAGATAGGCTAAAGGTCTCTTAAGTTTCATATTATGGTTATTATCAAGTCATTTCAGTGAGATGCTTAAAAATTCTTGGTAATACTGAATAAGGCTTATGGATAAAGAGGTGGAATTTAATGAGGCTTTCAGTTTCTAGGGTTTTCTCTGTGTCCTCAACTATAGTGTTTGGGACTGGCTTCCATTTTCAACCAGTTCTTTGTAAACCCACCTGATGACTGTCTTACTAGACAGAACCTTCATGCCTGAGATTTGCTGGTTAATAAAATACCATAGCACTTGTTTTGAAGCTTGATACAATAAAGTACAATTGGGAACAAATCTGTAGGCCTCAGAAGGAAAAGCTGTCACTGTAAGTTCCACTAAATACTTCATCTGTACATTTTTACGTGGAGAGAGCAGTCATGCTGCCACTTCTGAGAGCAAGGCCTCCACGCTGTCAAAATCGCGCCTTCCTGCCGCCGACCGGCAGTGGGCCTTTGGCGAGTCTCGTAAACTCTGGCTTTAGTTTTTCTCCTGTAACATACGGGAATTGAACTAGATTACCTCTTAGGAGCATCTTACAGTTGTGCCTCTATATTTCAGTGATAAATGGATTTCTTGTACTTAAAAGATTATACCTAAGTGAAAAAATACAGAGAGCAAACCAGTCACTTTCCCTTGTTTCTGATTTAATCCTCATAACTACCCTGTGTTATAGGTGCTGTCATCCCTACTCTGCAGATGATGGTAGCGACCACTTTTTGAACATGTGTGCCAGGCACTGTGCTAGGCTCTTTTCAGACACTGTCTCACTCAGTCCTCCCAACAGCCCTGTGAGGTGGGCACTGTGACCCCCATTGTTCACATGAGGAAACCGAGGCTTAGACAGCTTACCTGCCTTGACGAGGATCATACACAGCTAGTGCATGGTGGAATTGGACTTCAGACCTAAGCATGTCTCATTCCAAAGCCAGTTCTCTTAGCCACTGACCTGCACTGCCCACTGAGCATAAAGGAGCAGTTAAGAAGTATGAAGTGACAGAATTCGTACCGGACACATTTTTTTTCTATTCCAAGTCCTGTGTGCTTTCTAGTATATTCATGGTGTGTTCCAACTTGTCAGGAGTCTGAATGTAAAACTAGCAGTAATTTCTGATACCAATTGTTACTTGACTTTAAAATCACTGGCAGATTCAATGAGCTTATGTAGCTTCTCAGAGCAACTGAAAGGAGCATTTTTCCTTCTGCTCTATGCCTATAGCTGCCCCCCATTTCTGGGTGTAACATTGTGAAGGCGCCCTTTAGTGGCAGAAACAGGGAGAGCTCAGTGCCGAGAGTAGAAAGAGATGCACGGGTTCTCTCCACCTGCCATTAAAACTTTGAAATTAGGAGTGCTGCCTGATTACATACAACTGCCTATCTGTTCCTGTGATAACGACAAGATTTTAAAACACTCCAATACCAGCAGTGTAGTGAGGGAGTGCTATTTTTCCACAAGCAAAATTGAAACTGGATTGTGATTATCTAAATGGTTTGTCAAATTCATATCTTTGCTAAGGTTTTTCGTATCATTTTAAATATGATGCTTTTGAATGTTCTCTGATTTTTTAGATTGTGCCGACACCTGAAATAACCTGCGTTTTCTCTTTGCAATTAATAGGTATCATTAATGTTTGATTTAAAACACCAGCCTTCAGTACCAGTTGGGCAGCTCTGGGTGGAATTGCTTCGATTCTATGCTTTAGAATTTAATTTGGCTGATTTAGTCATAAGTATCCGAGTCAAAGAAATGATATCTCGTGAATCAAAGGATTGGCCCAAAAAGCGCATTGCCGTTGAAGGTATCTCAAAACGTTTATCGTTAATTGTTCTGTTCTGTTCTGTTTTAAGGCACCAGTCTAACAGCATGCTTTTTATTTCAGTCTGCTCTCAGCTCCTACATGCAAGGTGGGCCTAACCCCAAAAGTGAAAGCAGTAACTAGAGTCCTGCATGTGCTAGAGTGGGTCATTTCAAAGGGCTAAACCGTTCATTTTAAGTTTTTTAAGTGCAGCAGGAAGATACTTTAATTACTTAGCTACTAAAATAATGGCTGGCTGAGTCCTTGCTTTCTTTGTAAATTGCTTAACAACTTGAACCCTTGACAAGTTTTCTCCCAGTGATGTATGAATCCTTTTCTCTCTTGATTTTCTCACTTCTGTATTTTTAGATTCAGTCCTTTCATGAATTGTTGTTGATGTTTAGTTTTACAAACGTTGAGAAAGATGCTTTTTCTCAAGAAAAATAACATTCTTTGTTAGATTCCTCACCATAGAAAGGACAGTTATTTTCGGAACATCTGCAGCAACATTGAGAATTTACTCATGAAAACACTTTCCTGGTGAAGGCTAACGCTGTAACAGACGTGCTAGTGTGCCCGGTAGACACCATTAAGTGGGCCAGCACTTCTCAGCTTCTCACAGGCAGGAGGTTGAAACCTCTAGAAATCTCAGTCCCCCTTGAAATAATTTAAAGAATCTCCTTAAATGGAATTCTCTTATTCTCTTATTTTTGCTTGATTTTTTTTTCAAGCTTTATATTGCGTAAGAGGGTTTTTTGGTTTTTGGGTTTTTTTTTTTTTTTTTGCATTTTGCATTTTGCATAAATTCTGTGTGTAGTCATAGGGATCTCACATTTTTAAACCCTCCCCTGCAGTTTCTCTGGCTCAGCTCTTCTGGCCAATTGCCTAACCTGCTGGAGTCTAGGGGAGGAGAAAAGATTGAGAGAAGTGGTGTCTCCTCCTGGTGCCTCCCTCTCACCCCTGAATTCAGCCCAGCCAGTTCAGTGATGGGGCTTCCCAGGGCAGAAGAGCGGAGGTAAGCTCTACAAACCACAGGGCCTGGCTGAGTGGGGAGGCAGAACACTCAGCAGAGCCTGGCGGGAAGTCCTCACTTCCCCCGGGCACAGAGCCCCACTTACGACATCTTTTTTACCTCCCAGTCTCAGAGCAAAGTAGGGAAGGGGTACTGGTTCAGAACAGAACGGGTTCTCTTATAAAGCTGAAGAAAACATTTCTTTTTGTTCTTAAACTGTATCTTCTTACTCCTCACCCCCCAAGTTTTTAAAAGCATATTTAAGATAACATGCTAAATTTTACATTGGTTTATTTGTTGTATGTTTTTATCTAGACAGGCTAATTTTTCAAACATGCAATACAAGTGTATGCATTGGTGGATTTTTTTGTTGTTGTTACAGATCCCTACTCTGTTAAAAGAAATGTGGCAAGGACCCTAAATAATCAACCTGTTTTTGAATATATACTTCATTGTTTAAGGACAACATATAAATATTTTGCTCTTCCACATAAAATTACAAAATCTAGCCTTCCAAAGCCTCTGAGTACTGTTACATGTACTTCAGAACATTCTAAAGAAGTAGCAAAGCGTGATCCAGATTTACAAGCAAAAAATGATAAACTCAAAAACTCAGTTGTGGCTCAAGGTGCCAGCACTCCCAGTACAGCTGCAAACACCTGCAAGGTACAGCCACTTACTCTTAAAGAGACTGCTGAAAGCATTGGAAGCCCACCAGCAGAGGAAACAGGAAACAGACACAGCAGTGTACACCTGGAAAACTCAGACTGCAGCAAGGCAGAAGTCAGTTGTGATGATCGTGAGGATGTTAATGTACACCATCAAGAAACAGGAAGTAAGACTGAGGAAGAAAAAATTGGAAGGGAGGACAAGCATCCTTTGACTGCTGATGCTCAAGACTTAAGCAGTAGCAACCATGGAGAGCCTCTTGTCTCTGACAGCACACGAAATACTGAGACAGATAGCAGTTTGGATTTAGAAGGCTTCCAAGATCCTGCAGCTAAAGAGTGCGATGGATTTGCTTCTTTAGATAATGACGTTGATATTAGTGAAGAAAGCTTAGAAGGTACTGATGAACTAGAAGACACTTTAAGCCACTTTGCCCCTTCCAGACAGGACCAGACATCAGGAGTCATTCACTCTGATGAAGAGGAGGAGGAGGAACCCAGGCTGTCCGTTACTCGAAAAGAAGATGAGGACGACGGTGCTCATGAAGATGAGCTAGACAATGCCCACGCCGGGTCAGGGGATGAGGAGGATGCCCTGTCTGAAGAGGATGAGGAGGTGGGCGAGTCCAAGCATGAAGACTTGAAAGAATGTGGAAAAGATGCAGATGGAGCTCTACTAATGGAACTTAATAAAATCAGTCTTAAGGAGGAAAATGTATGTGAAGAAAATTCAACTGTGGGTCCATCTGATTTCTTCTATGAATTTAGTAAACTCACCTTCACCAAAGGCAAGGTAGGTAATCAGCGCCAGTCCTAGAACTAGGAGACGTAGCACAGTTGTAATGCATGTGATTTCGATTTTATCTACGAGGACAGGGCTCTCCCCAGTTTTGATTTTGGTCTTTCACTCCAGTCCCTGATCCACTTCCCTCCTTAGACTCACGGGAATTTGCACAGGAGGAAGGGAATAGCCGTCAGTAGTGAAAATACCTGCCTTTTCCTCTTGAGTATGCCATCAGAGAGTCCCCGTCTCAGATAGTTTGGAATGGCTGCACATTATAGTTCTGGTCCTTTGGAACGTGGAGAGTACACCATGTACTTCTAAAAAAAAATTCAGGACTTCTTTATTGGGCAAATAAAGTTTTATCTTAAGTCCTGTCCTGGTTGGCCCTCTTCCTGCAGTCTCCTACGGTAGTGTGCAGTTTATGCAGACGAGAGGGTCACCTAAAGAAGGACTGCCCTGAGGACTTCAAAAGAATCCAGCTGGAACCTTTGCCACCATTAACGCCCAAATTTTTAAATATCCTGGATCAAGTTTGCTTCCAGTGTTACAGTAAGTTACTAACATTTGTTTTGATTTGTTAAAATATTACATGGAAGTTTTCTCAAGAGTCACCTGAATCACTGACCTTAGTCCTATGATAGGGACTAAGTCTGTCCATTCTCCATTGTATCTACAGTATTCTCTGTATCTTGTAACATTTGGGATGCATAATAAATCATTGTTAAAGACAGGGAAGGAAGATCTTTAAAGTCTTGAGATTAGAGTACTGTCATTTCCCAGCTGGTGTTTTAAACCTTTTTGGAGGTAATCAACTATGAAAGGAAACTGTAGATCCTCCTTAAATACATACATACACACGTACTCACAAACTTTTATTCAAATCCTGGGAGAGTTTCCTGAATGAAAGCCTCCCTTTTCAAGCTCTGGGTCTCTGAAACCCAGTACTGCAACCCTTGTTCAGATTAGTTTCCATTTCAGAAGCTGTTCTGGGTGATAGAGTCTTTTTTTAAGGCATCTTCTTTATATTGTCTATGCTGTCTACCAAGAAGACACAAAATTTAGGGCTTTCATTTTTAAACCTGTTAGGTTTTATTTTATTAAAAATATAATTTTCAGAGAATGTGAACAGTCTTTGTTTCTGAATGTTTTCATTTGTTTTAAACAGAGGATTTTTCTCCAACTACTTTAGAAGATCAGGCTCGCGAACATATTCGGCAAAACCTAGAAAGTTTCATAAGACAGGAGTTTCCAGGTAAATAATTCTTTGTGTTTAAAAAAAGAAGGGTGGCATCACCTTCCTTCAGAAAGAGTCCATGTGTTACAGTCACCTTTATTATGCGAATGAGACCGCAATCTTGCAGTGACTGGGACAGGGCTTCAGTTGTGTGGTACCGCTAGGGTGGTCATCGGTCTGCCAGTCCTCGTTTTCCAACAGAGAAGATGGTTGCAGCGTAGGATTTCTCTTAGCAGATGCCACCAAGTGAATTTCATTGAGTATTATGTTTAGAGTCAGTTCACATCTCTAAAAAGTGGATTTATTTAGAAAGTAGTAAGCTTACAGTATTAGGTGATCCACATTTTCTTCAAAATGTCCTTATATTTAAGAATCAAGTGGCATTTGGTAATCTTCAATGCCATATAGAGCTTGACTTTATTTAAAGTAAAATTTGAAAGAAAATATAATAAATGACTAAGTAATAAGAACATAATTATGAGATTAATATAGGGTAATTAACTGGGTATTTTGATTCATAAGAGGGCCCTTTTGATCCGAAAATTAAATGTACTCAGGTAATTAGTTATTACTTTTCATATATCCCTAACAGGAACTAAATTGAGCTTGTTTGGCTCCTCCAAAAATGGATTTGGGTTCAAACAGAGTGACCTTGACATCTGTATGACAATTAATGGACTTGAAACTGCTGAGGTACAGTGACACATAAAATTCCATTTGCTGTGGCAGTGTGATTTGACAGCCTTGACTGACAGTACAGCTTTGTGTTTCCCAAATTTACCAGGACACAGCCTGTCTGGCCAAATACAGTAAGAAGTTTGGAGGTGGATGTGAGGAACTGAAGGGCTTGTACTGTGAGCCTGTAGTACACAGTGGATGTGAAAGTGACATCTGAGAATTCTAGAAAGCCAGAACAGGCTCTCCAGAGTCCCATGGCCATGGCCACTAGGCTGATGTAGATGCAAAGACCCACATAGAGTTTTCTGAGAAGTTTGTTAGCAGGCGGGCAAAAAGAGTGCTAAAAATCACCGTCCAGAGACCTGGAGTCAAGACAGACTTGGTTTCGTCAGTCCCCACACACGTGGTCTTCGGTTCGTGGTCTGTGAAATGGAAATGGTCATCCGGGCCTCCTGCCTCACATCAGCTTGGCTCGTGTGAGTGTCAGGAGCCAGCAGACGCTGTGGTCCACAGGCTAAATTCTGCCCACTGCCTGTTTTGTCAATACAGTTACATTAAGAACGTAGCCACACTCTTTCATTTATGTGTTGTCTACGGCAGCTGTGACTCTGTAACTGCAGAATCGAATAATTGCAACAGACCCTGTGGTCTACAAAACAAAAGATTTGCCAGCTCTGCTGAATATGAAGGCATTTATGAAATGTAAAATACTATCAAAAGGTGTGAAGTCTGAGAAGTACTAAATCTCTACTCTTAAAATTTTTAATAGTCCAAATGCTGTATAGCCACTTGAGTGGTGCTGCTGTTGCCCAAGATCTTTTTATGCCTTTTCTTAGTTTCAAGTCTTTGTCTTTTGAGGATGTATCTGATTTGGGAAAATAGCCAAGTTATGTAACCCGACTTTGGTGAATAAGGGAGATAAGCAACATTGGGATCCATATACAGAGTGACCTTAATGTGCGTCACCAAGATTGAATTTTTACATGATTTATAAACTAGTTTTGAAGGCATTTCTAAAACCAGATTCCAAATGAATTAAATGCCTGTTTGGAATATTCACATGTGCTGTATGACTTTCATGTTGTATAGTATATTTTTGGCTAATCCTATGGAGAAATAATCTGAGCTTAATCACTCTCTACAGCAGTTCATCGGCTCGTAATGAAACTATAATGAATGTCTACCCAGAATGAATTAGATACGGCACAGAAACTCGTATATGCTGGCACATAGGGTACTCCTTAGCTACGTAATTACCTAGAAATGGAAGTCCTCACTGGTTCAGACATTTTTCTGGGGGCTCTGATTTCAGCCTTTGTTGGGCCTCCAAAAGCAATCAGTAAGTGGGGTATATGGATTTTTTTATCCTTAGTATATTTCCTATGAATACCGATTAATAAGATATGTATAAAATGAGTTGAAATTAATTCCATTATTTCTGAAGGTAATGGGAATTATTTATAACCAGGTTAGAAACTTGTCTTCCATTTTTGGTTCAGTACATTGTGCCATTTTGTTGCAGGGGTTGGACTGTGTAAGAACTATTGAAGAATTGGCAAGAGTCCTCAAAAAACATTCAGGTATTTCTATAATCTTTTTCTAAAATAAATATATATATATTTATTATATATATAATATAAATAATATATATATATATATGGCCCTGGCTGGTGTGGCTCAGTGGATTGAGTGCTGGCCTGCAAACCAAAGGGTCGCTGGTTCCATTCCCAGTCAGGGCACATGCCTGGGTTGTGGGCCTGGTCCCCATTAGGGGGTGTGCCAAAGGCAATCACACATTGATGCTTCTCTCGCTCTCTTTCCCTCTCCCGTCCCCTCTCTAAAAATAAATAAAATCTTTAAAAAATAATAATAAAATTAAATAAATAAATAAATATATATAAAATATGCAAAAGTTTATTTAGAAAGTCACAGAGGTAAAAGAAGTAAGTCATGGAAGAAGGGAGCCAGCTGGGCTGTGTGGGCTCAGGAAACAAGTTACTGAGGGAAAAGAAGGGCCCTTGGAGCTCAGGAGAGGGAGCAGCAAAGAGACCTGCCTAAAGGAAGAAGGTGTGGGCGGCTCCAGAGAGAGAGCACACGCCCTAAAATACTTTTGTCTTTTATTAGTGTTTCGCATCCTTAGAATTTACTGCCAAAAAACCAGTATAGTACTTATTTAGAGCATATTTGTGGTATTAGTATGGGTGTCTTTTTAATAGTAGTCAGTATTAAATAACTTCTGAGGAGTGAGTATGAAGTTACTGCATGGGGAGGTTCATGGGAAAGATCAGTTTGTTCTGATCTCAGATGGTAAGTGTGATTTGAAAAGAATAGGAAGAGAAGTCATTCCTCATAGTGCATGGATGTGAACATGAGATTTACTGTAGTGTATTTTGGAGAGGAGTGAGAAGATTGATACATTCAGAGAGGAGTTTAAAGTGGAAACTATTAGAAGATAAGATAATGTCTGTAGATACTAAGAAACCACTGAAGTTTTTTCAGGAGAGGAGGAACCTAATAAAAGCATAACTTAAACTTTTTAGGCAGCTAGCATAGTCTCTTATGTAGGGTATAATCTAAGTAACAGGGCAGACAGACCTTTTCCAGGTCCTAGTGGTCCAAAAAGGAAAAGGATATGAGGGTTCTGGCTGACAGATCTGAGTGCTTGAGAAATAGGAATATTTGCAGAGCACACCAGTGTGGAGGTGCTGAGTTTGCCATGAAGGTATAATATCTAAGAGGCAGCAATCTAATAAGAGATTAAAAATATGGAGTTGTCGACAGGATTGAAGAACAAAGTAGAAGTTCTGCGTTGAAGACCTTAAAGACAAAGAAATAGGCCAAGAGTAAAAGAATTCCAAGGGATTGTTTGAGAGAAGTTGAGCACTGCGCTTTAATTTCTGTGTGTAGGAATGAAGGAAGGACACTGAAAAAGGAACCACCGGAATGGAATGGTGGAATAAGAACCAGGATGATGTGTTGTGAATAGGCCCCAGAGGGTGGGCTGATGTTAAGAGCCATAATGGATAGCAGTGTCAAGTTCTAAACGGGAAGTAGATGGAGAAAAAGGCTAAGTTGGGGTGTCTGGACTCAAACTTTCCGGTTTTGCATCTTGGATTCCCCACTTGCTGGCTGTGTCATCCCAGAAAATCACTCAATCTCCCTATAAGCACTCAAGTTACTTATCTACAAAGTCGAGGTAACAATAATAGCATTTAAGATTAAGAAAGGAAATAGATTAAAGTACAGGGCCTAGCATACGCTAAGTATTCAGCAAACATGAACGTCCTTGCCCTTCCTCTCCATCACTATGTTAGGTGTCCTCTGTCTCCCACACAGACCTGTTTTGCTGAAATTTCTTTTATCTAATACATCCCACCCCCTTCCAAGTTCCAGATCAGAACGTGTCTGCCCTCTAAATATAACCAATAAACTCATTTTGCTCTTTACTGCGTTCCTTCTGCTCCCTTCAAGTCCTGCTACTTGGTTATTGACATTGGCATCCCTGGAATCATCCGATAGGGTGAAGTAATAATTAGCCTGTCCTGGACTAGGTTCATAGAAGCTTGGCGTGAGTCATACCTAGGCTTCAGTTCCAGCTCCAGTTCACCAGCTGCACATTCCCAAGCAAGTTCATTTCTCTGGTTCTGTTTGCTCATCTGTAAGGTGTGGGTGAATAGTTGTGGGAGGTTGTGTTTGTAAAGGATTCTGGGTACTCAGGAAGTGGTAACTCTCACTGTTACAGCCCTCCTGCCTTACCACCCTGCCCGCACTGCCTCCGCCCATCTAGTTCTAGATGCTCCCATACAGCTCTTGCTGCTTCTCCACATTCCCTCCCACCGCGATAGTTCAGGCCCAGACCCTTTTTCACAATGGTCACCCTTCCTCTAGTCCAGGTGTCTCCAGTCCATTCACTGCCAGGGCCATTGTCTAAACAGAGGTGGTCAGTGATTCTCCCCAACTCATGCCAGTTCATTGGCTTCTCTTTACCTCTAAGGATAATTAGTAGGACATATATGTTCACCCTTTGGCCACTCCCAGTTTCTACCCCTTCTCCTATTACTTATTATGTTTCCCTCAAGTCTACTCTGTAGCTTGACAATTCCATCAAAGTTCCCTGAACATGCCATTTGGTTTCAGACATCTGCCCTTCAAGTGAGCAGTTTTCCTTGTCTGGTAAATCCCCCGACCTCCTGATTTTCCTATCCTCCTTTTTGAAAACCTAGCTCAGGCAATTTCTTTCTCTCCTGTTGAAGTCGATTCCTTCTGTTTACTATCAAAATGTCTAGCTCTGACAAGTAACTTTTGCTTTAAGGGATCAGATGATTGCCCCATAGACTTCTCTTCATGTTACATACAGTCCCATGAAGAAAATAGAGGGGGGCCACATAGTCCAGGCTCTGATAAGAGTCCTCCGTTTTGGTGTTTTATCAAACTGACAGCCCAGCACACACTCACATGGTCCAGTGAGTTCCTGGAGAGCGGTGGCCGCCTTCTTGTTCACATATGAATGTGTTTAAAAAATGTCAGCTTTGCCAGAAGAGTCTTCCCACATGTTTGTTAGTAGCAGGGAATTCTTTGACTAGTCCTAGTGACTACAGTGAAACAAGGCAAAGTTAGGTTTACATCCATTTTATATTGAAATGTTCACGTGAGAGCTGCTGTGCCCAACTGTATTTTAATGATACTCTCTTTTTTCAACCGAGGTCTGAGAAACATCTTGCCTATTACAACAGCAAAGGTGCCAATTGTAAAGTTCTTTCACTTGAGAAGTGGTCTGGAAGTAGACATAAGTTTGTATAACACATTGGTAAGATTTCTTCTAGACTTTTTCTTTAGGGAGATTAAGGGAAACAAATGTCTCTGAAGCCATTCATGTTATGTTATTTATTCTTTCAATAGTTATTTATAAGTGCTTACTGTGTGCCGGGCAGTGATCTGAGGCTGGGGATATAACAGAAAATTAAGTTAATACTAGTAACCATTTAAAATGAGGTCGGAGGTCAGTGGCAGGTGCTTTTGTTTGCCTTGAACTTTGTTTTAATTTGGGAGTTTGTGTGAGTGTATCTGGTCTCACACCTGGATTGCTTCAGGGCTTTATGGGACCTGTCTGGCCCCTCAGGCATTTGACATACATAATGCCAGGGCAGGTTGGGGAATGGTCCATCTACTTACAGAAAACTGATTCTTTTAATAGCCCTTCTTTTTTAGGAATGTTTAGGCTAAGGACATATTAACATAATGGAAATGAAATCAAATGTCACTTACAATTCTTAATTATTATCTAGTAAGTTAATGAAGCAAGTAAGGAATGTTAGTTTAGTTTAAATGTGTTTATTCTAAAATGAATTACAGTGTAAACCTTTTCAGAATATTCTAGCTTAAAACATTTTCTTCTAAGAGATAGCCTTATAGTATAATTTCCTTTTCAACAGGCTCTTCATAACACAAGGCTCTTAGCTGCTTATTCAGCCATTGATCCCAGAGTGAAATATTTATGCTATACCATGAAAGTATTTACAAAGGTGAGTATGCTTCCTGTTGTGGCTTACCAGGAAACTTTATACATCCTCAGACCTTACTGAAAACAAACATGTATCTTTTTTTTTAAAGAACCATAGCCATGTCAAAAGCTTCTTTAACTATTTGGGAAGCCCTGCCCAGTGAGCTAAAGTTTTGTCTTAACTTCTACAGGATTATCTGATCTTCTTTGTGGCTGTTCAGCTGCTTTGTTGGGTTCTTTGTTTTGTTGTGGTTTTTCTTTGTCTTGTTTTATTTGTCTTTTTTTTCATGGGTCTTCCTTGGTTTTGCTGGCATATTGTAGCATTTGAAAGTGCAATTATATAAATTGGCGCCTTCTAGAGCACCTTACTCGTGTTGATAACAGAGTAACTGCACGCAGAAAACACTGGTGATCTTTCCTCTGCGTTGCTCGCTTCCCTTCCTCTAGATGTGCGACATTGGCGATGCCTCCAGAGGCAGCTTGTCGTCGTACGCATACACACTGATGGTGCTGTACTTCCTCCAGCAGCGGAGCCCTCCGGTCATCCCTGTCCTTCAGGAGGTATGAGGAAAAGAAGTGATGTTTCCTGTCTGTAAGGCTGGGTGGGCTTCGAGCCTTCTTCTAAAAAATTCTGCAGCTCTGTGGTTAAACTTTTAACAAGTTCTCTACAAGTTTTTGTGTCAGTACATCAGTTTGTAATCCATACTAATAGTTTAAAAATTAATTGCAGATATACAAAGGTGAAAAGAAACCTGAAATATTTGTTGATGGCTGGAATATTTATTTTTTTGATCAAATAGATGAACTGGTACGTATTTGAATAGTAAAGTTTTTTTTACATTCTTTACTGAAAGTTGTGTACTGTTGTTGTAGATGGTTAACAACTATCACTTGTTATATTTGTTTATATTACGAGAGTTTTTCAAAAACTAGCATATACAGATGTTTCCATTGAAGTTGAAAACATTTTTCTTAAGCCAGGTGAGTTTTTAGGAACTATTTCCAGGATTCCTTTAATGCGTAATAATTCCAAATGGTTTGGTAACTTTTCCAAATGAACTTTTTTTTGCTCTGTACTTTTGTACAGAGAGTTCCGGAAGACTTTGAAGTATCAGCAAGACTCTTAAAGTTTACTTCAAGATTCTTCCACTCAGTACATCCTGAGGTTGACATTTAAAACCCTGAGCTCTCCCTGTCTCCACGTCATAGGGTAGAGATTAATTCATGTACAGGGTATCTTAAAATGTGAAGGAAAAGTTGTGTAATTATATATTCTGTATATTTAAACTCTAGTTAATTAGAAACAAGTCCAAATTTACTTCATAAATGACAAGTGCATGTTAGTATTAACACCTTCCTTTCGAGCCTGATATCCACTGTTTTCTTCTATTTCTAGCCCACCTGCTGGCCAGAGTGTGGACAAAATACAGAATCTGTTGGGCAGCTCTGGCTGGGACTTCTCCGTTTCTACACAGAGGAATTTGATTTTAAAGAACATGTTATTAGCATCAGAAGAAAAAGTCTGCTTACAACTTTTAAGAAACAATGGACCTCAAAATACATTGTTATTGAAGGTAAAATCAAAACTTAAAACCGAATAGAATATAGAGTTTGAGTTGGATGGGCATTGTTCTTCCTCCTTCCAGAGCTCGTCCAGGGCAGCCCTGAGCCACTGGGGCGGGCAGCGTGTGTGGCCTTCCCATCACTGCCTGTGTCGGGGCAGGTGTCGTTTCCCTCACGGGGATCTATTTTTAAGTGGCTGATGCCCTCGTGTGGGTCCCCTCACAAATCCAAGTCTTTGGTCACCGCAGCAGATCTTTCACGGTTATTGAACACTTACTGGAAGATAAGGAAGATCACAGTGGATAAGCCAGCTTCAAGGAACTGAGAAATGACTTAAGAAATATTTTGGATTTAATCATACTTTTTTATTCTTTTATTTTTTAATGAAGTCATACCACCTAAATAATGTGTTACGCTAGGTCAGCGTTTTCAGCCTTTTTCATCTCATGGCACACACAGATTAATTACTAAGATTCTGTAGCACACCAAAAATATTTTTTGCCAGTCTGACCAAAAAAATAGGTATAATTTTTATTCATTCACACTGGACAGCTATTGTTGTGTTTACTGTTGTCATTTTTTTATTTGACAGTCTAAGGGAAAAGTGGTCAGTGCTCCTGACTACATAGTCAGGTGGTGCATGTTTGAAAAGCTCCGACAGCACACCAGGGTGCATCCTGTGGCAACCGGTGAAAACCCGCTGTCCTCAGTGGTACTTTCCTCATTGCCACTGCCCGTTGATGGTATTATGATAGTATGAACATACTTCCCTCATGGCCGCTGCCCGTTGATAGTAGTATGATAGTATGAACATACTATCATGGCCGCTGCCCGTTGATAGTAGTGTGATAGTATGAACATAATTTCCTCATTGCCACTGCCCGTTGATAGTAGTATGATAGTATGAACATACTATCATGGCCTCTGCCTGTTGATAGTAGTATGATACTATGAACATACGTAAAATGAAATTCAAATCACAATGGGTTGCAGATGCAGTTTTTTGGATCTCATATGTCCCAACACAGAACTTTGTTTTATCCCTTTCCATTATCACAATGGGTATCCATGGCCTGTCAGTTATTCATGTTTTATTTTTAATTTTGGAAGCCTGGTTATCTTTAGCCATTAGTAATAGGCTAAACTAGAAAGAAGACTTGACTAAGTTACTCTAGAGTCGAGAAATTTTGGTGGTGGTAGAACTGTTTGTAACTCTGTAGAAGTTAAGGTTATAGTATGTCTACCATCCCAAGCAAACAACCAAAATTACACAAAAATTACTGGAAGAAAGCATGACCAAACCTGCCCGGAAGAACCCTTCCCATGGCAATCACTGGTATAGGTGGAACTGAGAGAAGTGTCCTACGCTTAGGGACTGTCAGTGAGTGTGGGTCCCTACCTGAGGTACTCCGATCGCCGTACATTGGAAGTGTCACAGACAACTGCAAGGGCGCTTCTTTTTGCTGCTTTGCTCTTTTTGTGTGTACTAATATGTGACATTTCCCTTTTTTAAAATGAGATGATCTCCCAAAAGATGGGGGGTTTTGGGGGATTTTGTTTGTTTTTTGCTTTCTGGACTATGTTTTTAAGGATTTATAGGAAATAAATATCTACATGTAACATTTCAATTATGAATTACTATGAGTGTAAATTTATTATTTTTTTTTATAACCTTTTTTTTAAAGATTTTACTTATTCATTTTTAGAGACAGAGGAAGAGAAGGAGAGAGAGGGAGAGAAATATCAATGTGTGGTTGCCTCTCATGTGCCCCATTCTAGGAACCCAGCCCGCAACCCAGGCATGTGCCCTGACTGGGAATCGAACTGGTGACCCTTTGGTTCACAGCCCACGCTCAGTCCACTGAGCTACACCAGCCAGGGCTGTAAATTTATTTTAAGTCATTTATAAAATAGTGTTTTGACTTAGAAAGAGTGCTTTGCACCCATTTATGTTGTGAACCAGTTTATTCAGATCTCACATACATCTTGGACATCAGCATCTTTTTCACCATTCCTACCACTTTCAGGGTCATCTAACAAATAATGTTCCAGAACACAACATGTGTCCACTCATTTAAGATGTTTGAGGGCAAATATTTAAGATCTTATGGGAATTCTTAAATTAAGCCTTTACTGGAGATTGAGATTCAATAGCCATTGCCTCTGTGTGTTTTAATTTCTCTTATGAGTGCGTCCTGTGATATCCATGATGAATTATTTTCTAAGGTGATCTTTAAAAAGCTTGTTAAGCCCTGACCAATGTGGCTCTGTTGGTTGGGCACCATTCTGCAAAGCGAAAGGTCGCGCATTCCATTCCCAGTCTGGGCACGTGCCTGGGCTGCCAGCTGAGTCCCGGTTCGGGCACATATGGGAGACAGCTGATTGATGTTCCTCTCCCTCTTCCTCCCTCTTTTCCCCTTTTTCTAAAAACAAATAAATAAAATCATTTTTTTTTAAGGTTTGTTAATTAGCAGGAACATTTAGTGCTAAAACATTTTGAATATATTTGTGATCTCTATATGCATCCAAAACTAGCATCCAGTGATGTCAGGCTAATGTGTAGTCTTCTCCTAACAGTATTTTATTGTTCAAAACACAGCATCTCCTCATAATACAAAGGATTTTATAAGGATTCAAATTTGAAGCAATGCCGTTTTCTAATGGACACTTTTGAGGAAAAAACTGGGCTATCTTTGGTAATATACATTACTTAGCTGTATAACAAGTTTGAAACTCATTAAAAAGACAGTCATTTAGACTTCCAGCCAAGATGGAGGCATAGGTAGACACACTGTGCCTCCTCGCACAACCAAAAGAAGGACAACAACAAATTTTAAAACAAAAAACAATCAGAACTGACAGAAAATCGAACCGTATGGAAGTCTGACAGCCAAGAAACTAAGAAACATACATCCAGACCGGTAGGAGGGGCGGAGAGGACTCGCGTGGCGGGGCGGCAGCTGGCAGATCCGGGAAAGGCGCGGCTGGCCGGGAGAAGTGGTGGCTGTGGACCGGGTGTCCCGCTCCCTCGTGAGGATAAACTGGGAGGAACAACTGGGGAGCGAGACGGACCCTGCAACCCAGAGTTCCAGCGAGGGGAAAAAAAGCCTCAAAGCCTCTGATTGAAAACTCCTGTGGGGGTTGAGGCGGTGGCAGCGGGAGAAACTCCCAGCCTCACAGGAGAGCTCATTGGAGAGACCCACAGGGTCCTGGAGCGTGCACAGCCCTCCCACCGGGAATCAGCACCAGAACCAGCACCAGAGGGGCCCAATTTGACTGTGGGTAGTGCAGAAAGTGACTGAAAACCAGCAGAGAGCAGAGCAACCGCCATTGTTCCCTCTCGATCCCC
>VMDR010014472.1:0-23498 GCA_007922815.1 Macrotus californicus | reverse complement strand
AAACTTAAATATTTAAATGGGGGGGGAGATGGACCAACTTGTTTTTTTGAAAACTACAGTGTAATGATAAGAACGGGAAAATTATGATGAAACTCTTAAAAAGCTAGTGTGCTTTGAACTTATTTTCTTTCTTCTTTTATTTTTTATTGTTTTATTTGTTGAATTTTTGGCAAGACATGGGTTAATAAAACTATATAGGTTTCATGTGTATAGTTCTATCACCATTTATCCCCTTTTTACCCTCCTCAACTCTGTCTCCCTCTGGTAATCACCATACTGTTGTCTCTGTCTATGAGGTTTTTATTTGTTTGTTCATTTGTGTTGTTTAATCTCTTTGTGTTTTGAGCTTTCAAATCATCCTCGTGGACTGAGGAAAAAGAACTTCTTTAGGGATGGGAGGTACCTGGTGCTTGCAGGAGTCACAACACTTTGACTTTCATTTCCAACACCAAAAGCCATTTCTAAATAGTACAAAACATTAAGACTCCCAAAGATGGGGATTTTCAGGTCTTGTTGTAATAATTTCCTGCGACTCAGATATCAATTCAACTGGTTGCCTATTTTAAAGAACCCACTGATGTCAAGCCCATCAGGTCTGAAAGTGTCTGGAAAATTCTAGGCACCATAAATTCTTGTCAACTAAACGAACAAATGAGTATCACACTGCAGAAAATACTTATGATTTGGAGGGTGAATGTTGCTTTTTTTGGGAAAAGTTTGCCTTCTGCTCTTATCAGGAGAAATCCTCATAAAAGGGAGCCTGGGAGCTTCCGGAGTCCTTCCTAAAGGATTTATAGCTAATGTTGGAGGCTTAAATATTTCTTAAATAGACTGGTCACTTGACTTCATTTTCTATTCCAAGTCCCATACTGATATTCATCCTCCAATGCAATGGTACATATACAGTCAAACAGCAGCCCATCAAAGAAAAAAAAGTAGGAATGCCCTGCTTGGGGAGGGGAGGGGCAAATAAAATTGAGAAGTTCAGTTGAGTGATGATGCTAGGGCACAGGGAAAATAAGGAGGAGTAAGTCCGAGAATTGAAGACATCTACAATTCAGGAAGGGAGGCAGACTCACACTTAGATTTAATATATCATACATTTTATGACAGAGGCAAATCTAGGATTAATGAGTACTGAAAGCAGAGAATTTAGCCAGGTTCAAGGAAGGTTTCTGGAGTGGGCTCGAAGCCACATAAAAGTGTATGCAGGCACTGTAGGGAAGGGCAGTGTCTTTGAAGGGTGATAACAATTTAACATTTTGAGATTATGTGAAAATGTGTATTTGGCTAAATACCAGTATAAAAGTAGCATCTGCTAGGATTAAATATCTATAGCCAAATATAGTGTGGAATCATATAATAATAGCACAGGTCCATTTCAAGAAAAGGGTAGATCTTACATGAGGGAAGATGACGTGTCCCATACAGATTATCTTGAATCTTTACCTCATTCTCTAGAGGAATCTATTCTACTGAGTGTGTTTAAAACTACCTAGCGTTGTGACAGACCCAAAGCATTTCAAACCATTCATTCATTCATGTATTCATTCATCAAATATTTATTGAAAATGTCCTATATCTGAGTTTTTAGTTTAAAAAAATAACAATAGGTTTAGTCATTTAAAGTAGGTAGATTGATGTTGTGCTTAAGTGGATAAGTCTGGAGTGGAGAAACTGTGAAATGCAGAATCCCCATTAACTATTCATGAAGGCTGGCAGCCCGTGTGAATGTCGGGTTGCCACAGTAACTGAGGCAGCCTCTGCACTGCCTGGGTAGATGGTACCCCAGAGCTGGGCTAGATCGTATAGGTTGTTAGCACATAAGAGTTGGCTGTACTTTGTTTTCTCCTCTTCTGTCTTGGAAGAAGAAAAAGTGGCAGAATAGTGCCTGGCAGGGAGAGAGGTCCTCTTGACAGACTGAAGGTCTTCCCCTAGAAGGGCCTTTGCTAGTTGTCAGGAGAAGCAGCTAATTGAAGGTCAGATGCCTAGAGGAAAGGGGCAGCAGCAAAGGGGTTTTTCTGCACTGAAGCCACAAAGCCAGAGGTACCAGGTTTCTGAGGCTCAAAGCATCAAAACTGCTCAAGGCCATTGAGAAGCAAAGCTGCAGATATCTGCAGGGCTGTTTGAATCCTGGAGTCGTGGAGTGAATACAATGCCAGGGGCTCCAGACAAGGAAGGGATGGGAACAGAGCCTTATCCTAACAAGGCTGGAGTTCTTGAAGCCCAGAGGGCTGTCTGAACCCTAGGGCAAGTACAGCTCCAGGTGTCCAACTTTGAAGTAGAAGGAACAGTGGGTGAGCCAGTGACAAGGCTGGGACTCCAGGGGTTTCCTTCAAAAGTAGAGACAATAGCCCTGGCCAGTATGGCTCAGTTGGTTGGAGCCTTGGCCCATAAATCAAAAGGTGGTGGGTTCAATCCCTGGTCAGGGCATATGCCTAGGCTGTGGGTTCAGTTCTGGTCTGGCCACACACAGGAGGCTCTCTCAAATCTGTCTCTTTCTCTCTATCTCTCTCCTTGTCTCTCTCTCACACACACCCCCTTCCTCTCTCTCTGGAATAAAAAAAATAAAAAGTAGAGACTGTACAGTGAATTCCTTTCCTATACCTGTGTGTGCAAATATAACAAGCAGTTACCAAACACCTAACAATTCCAACAGGTTGCTACGTGCTTCACAGGCACACTTACATCACCTCTTCTGTTGGTGTTCCAAATTGGATCTTCTAAGTTATAATGATAATATATATGGTACATTATTACATTATACTTTGTCAATAAAACTTTTAATTTGCTTAAGGAGGCAGATTCCATTCTGGAGTTCTCCAGAGACCTATTCACTGGCAGAGGAACAGGCTGTGGGGTTTCACTTCCCTGCATGTCAGCAAGTCATCTTGTGATGACTTGAGCCAACTACAAGCACCTAGTGATGCAAAAGGGGAGGAAAGGGGGCTGGAGAGCTAGACACCTGCTATAAAGTTCTGACAGAAGGAAATAATTGTGAAAGTAGAAAGGAACTTAGAATCATCCAGTTTAACTCACTTACTTTACAGAAGAGAATTTTGAGAATTTGAGAGGTTAGGTAATTGCCCCAAATTATATAGGTAGGCATCCCTTTCTTAACAAACTTTTGCTTTGTATATTTGGTGTTATTTTCCCAGAATAGTACCATAGGAAAATATACACTCTTATCCTCCCCCTAACCAATAAATTCTTGATTTTTTTCTCAATAACAAAGAAACAAGCCTCTGAATCTCAGCCTCTTGGCTCACCATTCCCCCACTTGCCTCAGCACCAATGCTCAGCATCACCCACAGAATGAATCGTTTTCCACATTGTATTAGCTTGGCTGCTGTCTGCTACACCGTAGACTGATGGGCTTCAACAACAAGCATATATTTCTCAGTTATGGAGGCTTGGAATTCCAAGATCAAAGCTGGCAGTTCCAGTGTTTGATGAAGACCCACTTTCTGGTTTGCAGATAGGTGCCTTCTGTTTGTACCTCACATGGCCAAGAGAGAGGAAGGAGAGAAGAAAGGAAGGGAGGGGGGAGAGAGAGAGAATATGCATGTTCTTGTTTCTTTTTATAAGGGCACTAACCCTACCATGATAGCTCCACCCTTATGACTATCTTCCTCCCAAAGGCCCCATCTCCAAACACCAATACATTAGGGATTAGTGTGTCAGCATATGAACTTGATGAGGACACAGACATTCCATCCACAGCAGATGCACAGGCCAGGTCTTTTATGGTGAAGTGTCATATACAAATATGGGCTAAAGTATATTTCCCTTCTGTAGTGGGCTAAGTAGTTCCCCCCCACCTCCAAAGATATGTTTCTGTCCTAATCCCCAGAATCTATGAACATTATCTTATTTGGGAAAAGAATCTTCCCAGGCATAATTAAGTTAAGAATCTTGAGATGAGGAAACCATCGTGGATTATCCAGGTGGACCCTAAATTCAATGACAAATGTCATTAAAAGAAACATGGAGAAAACAGATATAAAGGGAAAAGTGATAGGTAGACACAGGCAGTGATTAGAGCAATGTGGTCCCAAGTCAAAAAAATGCCATGAGCCACCAGAAGCTGGAAGAGGCAAAGAACAGATTCTCCCCAAGAGCCTTCAGAAGGAATGTGGCCTGGTCAACACCTTGATTTCAGACTTTCAGCCTCTAGAACTGTGAGGAAAGAAATTCCTGTTGTTCTAAGCCACTGGTTAGTGGGGATTGTGATGGCAGCCCAAGGAAGCTAATGCAGCCTGCAGCTGCGCACCCGATCCTTCCACCAGACCCATTTCTCCTTCTGCAACATGTCTATGAATCTAGGCACTTCACCACCTGAACGGGACCGGACACCATGGGAATCAGTAGCTATACTTTTACAGTATGTACTTTAAGATGTCTTTTTCTAAAACAAATTGAGCACATTAGGATGAGGATAGCTTCTCCAGCTTTGTTACAAAGGGAAAACTAAAGTTCTCTGACTTTAAGTTAGAGCTTCCTTCCAGGTTTCCAATTTCCTCCCTTACTCAGGTTTCTGCAAAACCCAGCACAAGAATAGAAATGGTAAGGAAGAACATTAAGCCAATGTAGTTCCTTGCCACATAAAGCAGCTGTCTTCTCCAGGCCTTCATTATTCTCTGCCTCGATTGCAGATGTAGCCTGTCTTGTTGCCTCTACTTTTCCAAACTTGGATCCACTTATTTTTAAATGGTTTCTTAAGCTGTTTTTGTCCACGACACTATGAAAAATACACTATGGGACAGTGCACAAATATATAAAATAGAGCAATTCACGCTGATTTTTCTATTCCCTCTTCTCTATCACACACACACACACACACACTCTCTCTCTCTCTCTCTCTCTCTCTCTCTCTCTCTCTCTCTCTCTTTCCCCCTTTTTAAGTGTAGCCGTAATCCAAACTGTTATATTCTATACTCTAAAGCTATAAAGCTCTACCTCATACTGATGGCAGGGTCACCTCTGTAAACTATAGATCTAATTATTTTATTCCCTTAATTAAAATACTCTGATGGCTCCCATCACCTTTATTCATCCCTGCAATACTTTTCATTGAAAATCTACAAAGGAAATTCTGTAATAATTGAGGGCTAAAAGGGTAAAAATACATAGTCCATGTGCTGACATAATATATTTAAAACTGTGTCTTCTGCTCCACCCTCTCAAGTAGCTGCACTCTCATGCTCAATATGGTACACCTATTCACTATTAACTCATCTTTCAAGATGCAAATTGTCTCACTTAATTCTTCCTTCTTTCTCTCTCCTCTCATACCTTTATATAGCAAACCATCATCACCTAGTACTCAACCTCCTTCAATGTCTGATACTAGCGACTCTGAGCCCTTGTGGAGCTTACAGTCAAACTCAAAACCTTTCCCAGACCCTCTTGATCATCCTCCACCATGACACACACAGAATATCTTTGTTGATGCACTTATCATTGTCCCATAATGGATGGTGCAGATTGCTAATTTCCCTCATGACTGTGAGCCCTGAGGTTTCTTTTTTCTGTCAGTTTGCTGAAAGAGCGTGTTGAAGTCTCCAAATAGAATAGATTTTTATCCATTTCTCTTCACAGGTCCATCATCATTTTGCTGTGTGTTCCCACCTCCAATGCTGTACCTGGCCAATAGCAAGGCTTGAGGAAGAAATGAAGGTGGGACAGGTGGAGGAAGAAAGAAAAGAGAAGGCAGTCTCAAATGGGTCACAAAATTGGCTTTTAATAGATGGAAAAAAAGAAGAAAAAAGATGGCAATGTTAGTGGGGCGAGAGTTTAATAAAGAAGGTGGGGGTTGGGGGGGACAAATACCCCAACCCCTTCAAACATAGATTAGAGGTAAATCCAGAAAGGGTTTCAATGTATATGAAGCAATAGACCATTCAAGTGCCTACCCACAATCCCAAGCCTTGAGCAGGCACCATGAAATGTGCTTTCTCTTTTCTGGAAGCCATGCTCCTAAATTCGCAGCTTCTCAGCTGTGTTCCACTGAAACAATTGCTGCCCCCACCTGACAGAATCAAGGACCCGAATCATGCTGAAACTCAGCTGAAAGTAATTTTGGGAGTTTCAGAGTGCATAATGTCTCCAGTTCCCTGAGCCATGCTCTGATTCCAGAAAGTACCACATTAGCACTTCTGTAAAGAAAAGATCTACACCTTGCTTATATCTCGCTGGTGTCATGAAGAATGCTTAATGCCCTGTAATACAGACTTCTGTTTCACAGAAAAATTTCTCATTTGTTCGGCACTGGGAAATCATACATGGATACTCTTAATCACACAGTCGTGGGGAATCACTTGAGAGCAGGAAGATGGCTTTATTGAGACCTAATATGAGGGACCTAACTCAAGTGTTCATTTGATGATAAAGAATAGAAATCTCTGCATTCTGCCAACAGATCTATTAGTGAGCTGAGCCTGGAGAGTTAATGAAACAGTACCTGAGTCAATGGTTTCTAGACAGACTTCCTATAAATTACCTGAATACACCTTCATACAGTATACCCTCTCTTTTGCTTCTATCGCTAAATTAACAAGTCATTGTCAATTTTGTGCCTTTTAGCTGTGAATCCCATTGTAGACCAGATAATTTTTCAGGAAAAAAATCTGAGTAGAGTACTCAATTGATAGTGAGGTCCACCATCCTGGTTTTCTCTATGGTTTTGATTGTTAAATTCATTTTAATCTGCAGATGAAAAATTTTCCAATGACCTTGAGAAAGGTTTGGGAGAAACTCTGGTCAAATTCAAGGTCTGACACAGAGGCCTAAGAACATTCATCTAGGTTGGGTACACACCTATCCATTGTTATCAGCAGAACAAGAGGACAATCCTTTTTAGAAAAATTATGTAATTGATTTTGCCTGCACAGTTTTGGGGGGTGGGGAACATCCATTTGTGTAAGTATGTGGCTATTTTTTGTCAGGTGAAATAATGCTTGAGTTAGCTTTACATTTCAATTTGAAATGTCTTTGTTCTGTGATGGTCATAGTGACCTCCCAGCGGTCAGACATTCGGTTGAATTGGCTCTCATCCGTTAATATTTTTCTATTCTTCTATCCGGATTACTTATTTCTGAATTTAATTTCCACCCTAAATTTTAGCTTCTTTTTTCTGAAAATATGACTCTTTTCCCATCCCAATTTTTTGTGTGTAATAGTTGGAGAAATAGTCAAAAAGCATTGTGAGCTGGTTCTGTGCTATGGGGGAAAGGACAAACAAAAGTAAGGCCCTGTTCCTCATTCTTGAAAAATAGGGGAAGAGACATGAAACCCACACATACGATAACAATGAGGAAAACTTTTCTTCCAAAACACAAAGGTAATTGCAAATTAAGAGAGAAAAATACTACGAATGGTGCTACTTTAAAGCTTCAAATACAATAATAAAGAGGACATTATGTAAGAATTTTCAGGGACTGCTTCCAGGAAGAAGGAAGTGTTACCAAATATAGTATACTGCTTTCTCCCTCTCTCTCTGCCTGTCTGTCTCTCTCTCCTCCCTCTGCCCCTGTGTGTGTGTGTGTGTGTGGAGGGGCACCATTTCTTCTCTCATTAGTAGTAGCTTCCTTTATCTGCCAAGAGCACAATAATTTTATTTATCTTGATATTCATCCCCCTCCATTTGCAATCAGAACTCTTAATCCTAAAAGGGAAATAGAAAATGCCTTTTTCCATCTGCTCTGTCTTTTCTAGTTCTTATTATATTCATATAATTTCTTAACTATTTAATCTGATGATCTTATATTACTGTTGAATATTCATATTTTAGTCTCAATGTGTTATGCATTATGACTCAAGTCCACTTTTATTGTTTTAGAATTCATTCTTTTTCTTCCTTTCATCCAGGCTCCTCAAGTTTATTCATTATCTCCCACCGTGATCTCCGTAATTCACCCATGTTGGTCTTCTGACATTCTGTCCCCAAACACCACTGCATCCCTATTTAAAAACTTGAATCTAAAATAATTTATTTCCCCACTCCATCAGCTCCACTGATTTCTAGTTCATCTCTGCCTCATTTAAATAGCTGACTCTCATTTCCCTCCAAGCACTTTATAAACCTTTTAACTAACATTATCTATTTCTTCCACAAAATTACATGTATTTCCATCTCTTTGTGAGGCCTGTTTTCTCATTGGTTTCGTTTATTTAGCTTATCTCTCCAATTTTCTTCTTTTATAGTCATTTTTCATAACTCTCCTCATTGTGCCACTTTTAATCACGGAAATGCACCTTGGTTTAAATGGCCTGAAGATAAATATTGAAAACGCATAAGTGAATAGTCTAAACTTGATTACCTAATGGTTTGGGTAAGGATAAAAGGAACATGACGATAAATAGTCACCAGCCAGATTTAAATACTTAACAGGCTTTGGCATTTATACCTCCTCTGGCCCCTCATCAATGATCTTTCTCAAGGCTAGAAACAGGAAAGTAATCTGAGATGCATTCTCCTCCCAAGTTCAAATGCTACTTTTCATTGTCCGTTTATAAATCAGAAGTTGAGTTCTGAGCAAAGACAAAGGAAGTTTAAGAACTGCTTAATGGTTCCATCAATACTTTTTCACATTATGCATGTATAGTTTTCAAGTCACTTTCATGGTTATTACTTTATTTAATCTATTGACACTCAATAGAAGGTGTTGATATAACAATGTGGTCAAAGCAGAAAAATAAAATTAGTTGCTTCATGAAAGTGTGCACATGATTTATTAATATCATTTCTTTAAACCCTCAACAACTTTTTTCTACAATGGAGCAGATCACAATCAGCAATTTGAAGCATGATTCTGTTCAGAACATGGAACCATGAGTAAGGTTAAAGTCTTCTAAATTCATAATCTGGTTTATATCAAGGCAGGCAAAATGAAAGTCTAAGGCCCATTTTTCTTCATTTAAATGGTTGGCAGATCTCTTTACTTCTTTGGAGAAAGAGACTTTCATAAGCAGAAAATGGATATCCCTACATATGATTCTGGGCTGTTTATAAATCGAAGATTAAGTGCCTCACTGCCTCTAAACCAAAGATGTTCCGGTCCAGCCCCTTGAGCCTTCTTCTTGACGTTAGTCCCTATTAACACTTACATCACATGCTCTTTCAAGGCTCAGAGCAGCCCGAATCAATCCAGTGCTCAATTACACACATTCTCTACCTGTGGGCTTCACTAGGAATTTTTTACCAATGGTCAATGCTATCTGTATGAAATAGGAGGATAATTGGGAATTTGAGTAAATTGTATTAAAACCTGCATACATTTGCCTAAATGATGGCATTTAATCCAATGCAGTTGTAGAATTAAAATTGAATTCTGGTTATCTATTGGGCAGGTGTCTTTCTAAAAGTAGTTATCAACTCAAACAGCTAAGGAGAAGGTGCAGACAGATAACATAAATGAGTAGAGTAGGCCAGTAGCCAAGTTTAAAAAAATAAGGTAGGTAGAGACTTTGATGGACAGAAGGCAGGGTGTCAGCAATAATCATTGAGCCAAAGAAAACACATCTCTGAGCCACAGGCAGCTAGAGGGTACAGGCCTGCAGCTATTACTAGATTGATCCTTGAACAAGAGTTTGAACTGCATGGGTCACTTATGTGTGGACTCTTTTCAATAAGTTCTGAAAATGAATTTTCCTTATGATTTTCTTAATAACATTTTCTTTTCTCTAGCTTACTTTGTTGTCAGAATACAGTAGATGATACATATAACATACCAAATATATGTTAATCTACTGTTTATGGTGTCTGCAAGGCTTCCAGGCAACAGTAGGCTATTAGAGTTAAGATTTTTTAGGGGGGGAGTCAAAAGTTACACATGGATTTTTTACTGTGTAAAGGGGTAGACACCTTAACCCCCTCCTCCTGTGTTGTTTAAGGTTCAACTCTATATGGGCAGAAATTGCCCCTGAACTCCTCCTACAAACTCAAGGCATATTTATATAAGGATGATTTTCTCTACAAGATACCCATTCTTCCTTCATGCTCAATTAACCTATATTTGCTATAAGTGCCTAAAGCATCTTAGATTTCAACTGGTTTGGAGAAGCAAGTATCTTTGGGTAGGAGGTTGAGACGAGGTGGTAAACTGTAAAGAGGAGGTCACTGTGCAGGTTCTTTTCTTTGGGACCCCAGACTGCCCAACACTTATGGAATGCATTCTCTCTTCACCAGCAGCCACGTCTCCCAGGGAGAGGGTTGGTGAGATTCAATCGAGGATGTCCAGTTCAATCGAAATTTCAGTTAAACAAGTAATTTTTTCATAATAAGGGTATCCCACTAATTGAATAAGATATACTTTAATAAAATATTAATTGTTGTTTATCTTAAATTCAAATTGAACTAGGCATTCTGCATTTTTATTTGTTAGATCTAGCAACCCTGCCTAGGACCAGCACTCCTTTCTAGGTGGTGCTTTCAGTCCCAGGTCTTCCTAGCCTCACATGACAGTGGCAGGTAGAAAGGACAATCACTTACAGAGCACTGGAGGGGGTTATGTGGACTCTAGAACAGCTGCACTGCAGGGTTCTAATCCTAGCTCCACAACTTTGTGGAAATGTATTTAACTCCTATACACCTAGGCTGTCTTCCCAATCTGTAAAATGGGGACAATGACAAACATCTATTTTATGTGTCCCTTACTAAGAGGAAATAAAACAATCTACACAAAAGTGTGAGGTTTCACCTCTGGCATACAGTAGGCACTCAATAAATGCCACAGTAATCTCTACATGTTGCCTTGTCTGATACAGACAGGTTAAATTCTAGCTAATGTTTAAAATTATTTTGCTAATGTAATAAATATTTATTTAGGCCTTCCCATATGGCCCCCTCTTGTGGGAAAATATCATTTTAAATTCAAATTTGGAAAAACATAGTCCTGCATTTTCATAGAGGATTCTACAAAATTCTTTGAAAAGGTTACATTAAGCTTGCAGACTAGATTGTCAATTCTCCATTTGTTCCTCAGTCTCATTTATCTCTTTTGTCACTCTATCACTCTTCTTCAGCTTATCAGAAGGCAAATGTAGGAGCAGCAAAGAGTCACTTGTTTTATCCACTAGATAGAGCAGGATGCTTTCTCCAACGCCAATGATTTACTCACCCACCAGACACTCCCTGCTGCCAGCAGACACAGACACACACGTGCACCTGTCCCACCTCTGCTCCCCACCCTGGAACTCTGTGTCTTGGGGCATTATCATTCTCCTCTTAACTTAATAGGATGGAAATGCAGACAGAGCAGTTAAGAACCTGCCCAAGGGAGCACACAGAGAACCAGATGGGGAACTGAAATGAGCCTGTCCCAGTTCCTGGCTCCCCGCCCAGTGCTCTGTCCAACAGACCATAGTGGATACCTGGGTCTGCTGAATAGGAGCCCCACGGTTGCTAGGGCACAGGATGAAGCCAAAGTTAGAAAACTCTTATGATACTCCCCATGGCGATTAATCTGTTTGAAGGTCTGGGCTCTGAACCTTGGATTCCAGGTCTGCATTCCTTCATAAAACCTCGTGTTTTGAAAGCCACAGTCAATGACCCTGTGAATTTAACTAGACACATTCTTACAAAGCAGCATCATAAAGGAAAGCTCCTAAGTGACTGGAATTTGCCAACATGCTGTCTTGTGCTCCTGGCTCCCAGCATGGGGGCCCTGGAGAGGAGAATCTCACGCCAAATCAATTTTCACTGCTTGGGCTACCAGTGTGGAATGCTGGGCTTCCTTAGAGGAATGGCTGTCGTTTTGGATGCTCTTCTTAATGAAGGCTTAGGCGCTAATCTAAAAGGTCAGTGCCTGCTCACACCACCGTACCAGTGGCCACCCTTAAATTGAGTATCCACAGCTGCTAGGGTAGGGACTGTTTCAGGCAGGATGAAACTCATATCTCTTTAACCTGATAAAATGAAATCTATATGATCTTTATCTTTAAAAGCTTCAAAGTTTTTACTCAGTATAATGAGTAAGCTAAAGGAAAAGAAATGTCAAGTATTATAGCCTCCTAGAAAGAAAACTGTGACTTTTCTCTCTCCCTCTCTCCCTCCCTCTCTCTCTCTCTCTCTCTCTCTCTCTCTCTCTCTCTCTCTCTGTCAGTCATTAACTGCTTTCAAGAGAATGAAAGAAAAATAAGAACAAATGACTGTGGTTTAGAAAGGAAAATGGTCTCCATTTCATTTAAAAATCTTCAGAAAGTTATTTCACAAAATGTGTTGTATTTATCCAAATTAAATAAGTTCCATTGTCATTTAACCTTATTTACTGATCTGCCTCATACCAGTTATATGCCTATGGCTGATATAGCACCATTACTTAGAGGGACATTGGAATCTGAACTGTAAACTTTAGAAACAGCCCCCCTGGTTTAGGCAACTGTGCTTAAGCCAGCATGGGGGAACTTGAAACTCTGAGAAAGCAAGTTCAATTGTAGACTCGTGGTAGTTCCTACTTTCCTAGCCTTCATTTCACTACACTCTCATAATGGCATTATGATTTTCCTTTTCGGAACTATGCTTCCTCCCCTATTCTAAGTCTGGGTGGTTGAGATGTAGCCAATCCTCCCTCAACAGGGTACATTTTCTTTCCCTCTTGCCAGAATGATTGGTTCTGTATTAAACCTGAGACTCAGTTCAGGTCAACTGGAGTCAGCCTGGGGACTTTGCTAGAAACATGCGGGAAGTGTCACTCCCTTCCCAACAGGCTTGTGATGCTGGCCAGTCATAGGTGTGCCACCCCAAAGGGAAATTCTGCCTGAGTGAGAATGAAGAAAAGTGGAGAGAAGCAGAGCTAACTAGTGGAGAGAGGCTGATCTCCACTGACAATGCATGCACACCTAGTGCCAACTTTGTAACAAATCGGTTATAACCTGGTATGCTCAGCTACAAGAGCCAAGGCATCCTTCTTTTGTTTAAGTCAATTTGGATCGGGGTTTTTGTCACTTACAATGGAAAGATTATCTACAATGGTGCAAATAATTTTGTTGAGAAGCCTAGGTCCAAACTCTGTAATGAAAATTATATGTCCTAGATACTACACATAGTCACAGGTATCAGCAACTTAAAAGGTGTACATGGATTTTTTGTCTCTGCTTGCTCTTCACCAAAGTATAGGAACAGCCCTCATCCCCAAACCCTTAACCAAAACAAGTAAGCAAATAATTGTATATTCTGTATCCTTCTGTCTCCTGCATTGTCATTGTCCCAGCTAGCTCTACTAGGTGGCTAAAATGTTTTTTAGTTTGTTTAGTTTGTGCTGGGGAGGAGCTTGGTTTTTGCTTTTTGATTTTTTTGCTTATTACTTGTCTAGATTAGAGATCAGAAAACCATGGACTACAGGCCAAGTCTAGCCCACTGCCTGTTTTTGTAAATAAAGTTTTATTGGAACACAGTTATTCAAACATTTACACACTGTTTATGGCTGCTTTAGCACTATTAGGGCAGAGTGGAATAGCTGTGAGAGAAACCAGATAGCCCACAAACTCTATAATATTCATTATGTGGCCCCTTACAGAAAGAGGTCCTTAACCTCTGATCTAGATTATTAGCCTGGGAATGACTGCAGCCTTTGTGCTTTGTGTTTGAGATATCACTGACAGCTTCTTTCTCCATACGGTGTTCTGTTTTGTAGGCTATGGTGATGTGAGGAGGAAGCTGAAACTCCTTTTGGGAGGAAAAGTCACTGCTTACCTAGAATGGAGGTAGAAGCCAAAAGGATTTTTCTCTTCCTTTTCCCACTGCAATATGAAGAAACATGGGTGCCCTCTGTGCCAGATTTTTGGCAATTTGTCACCATCCTCTCCTCTATATTCCCTGTCTAGATTATATCTGGAAACTACATTTCCCAGAATCCCTTGCTATAAGGTTTCCAGGCTAGATTGCACCAATAAAAAGAATCCCCATGATATGTGGAAGGCAGAAAAGCAATGGAAGGGAATTGGTGCCTTTCCAGCAGAGGTGTGCAAATGCATAGCTGTCAGCAGGTGGGAAACATGTTTTTCAGTGTTCCAAGCTATGGTGACCATTTTGCAGGTCCTGTGACTACAGCAGGAACCTGACAGCTAACAGAGCCTTTTCCTGACCTTTCAATGTCCAGTTCTTCCAATTTCAATGTGCAGTTCTTCCAGTAGTTTTGTCTGTATCTAATCCCCTATTTTTTAAAAGATTTTCATTTATTTATTTATTTCTGGAGAGATGGGAGGAAAGGGAGAGAGGGAGAGAAACATCAATTAGTTACCTCTCGCATACCTCCAACTGGGGACCTGGCCTGCAACCCAGGCAGGCTTGTGCCCCAACGGGGTATCCGACTGGAGACTTTTCAGTTTATGGGATGACACTTGATGCAGAGTTACCAGTCAGGGCCCAATTCCCTATTATAAGGCCCTTCTTACTTGAATTACCTAGCCCGATTTCTGTTTTCCTGTCTGCGCTTTAACTGGTACAGCATGAAATTCCCCGGATAACACAGTGAAATATTCCCTTCAGCCTCAGAGGCAATGAATGACAGTGCTGTGGTTAGTCAGTGTGCCAATGTCCTAAGTCCCTAGGTGATTAATCCCAGTGATCTGCCAATCAATCATTGCTGGTGAGGCATTGTATGCAACCAATAAACGCCAATTGCTGTCACTACTGTTATGATTTTTCAGGCAGAAAGCATAGCATGTGCAGGATAAAAAAGTGGGACTGGATGTGTGTAGGGAAGAGAGTGGATTAGAGTCATTGAAGCATGAGCCCTGGGAGGACTGGGGACAATGATGAGAGTGGAGATTGTTTTAAGCTGAACCAAGGTATTTATTTGAAGTTAATATGACTGCCCATGTTTCTCAGCCTCCTGGAAAAGCATAAGAAAAGTAAATCAATGCACAAGCCAGCTGGCATTTGTTCAACTGTATTTTCAGGAAATCTCAAAGTGACATCTAACTAGAGATAACAGGAATGGTGAGCTGTTTGGGGAGACTTTGCACAGAACAGTGACAAAAGTGTGGATTGATTCCAGGAAGCGTGGATTCCAGGAAGCGTGAATTCTAGTGCAGCTGAAGCCACAGCTGGCTGAATGACCTTGGCTCAGTCATCCTTTACAAGGCCTTAGTCCTTTTCTCTACAAAGTGAAGTAGACAACCTTGAAGGCTTGGAGGCTGCCTTTCTATTAACTATGGCTTAGAGGGAATTGAGGAAATGGAGGGCCTCAGGAGTTGCAAGCAGATTAATGTAATTGAGCAGGAATTGCATCCAAAGCACCGAGTTTTTTCTATCCTTGATAAGTCATCACAGAATCAGTCTCATTCACTGGATACCAGACAAAAAGCCAAGGGGACCATCCAAGTTTCTCCTCCTCCATCCCTTTTGTTTCTGCTTTTCCATTTACTATTGGTCTCTTTTTCCTTCCTTCCTTTCTTCCTCCCTCCCTCTCTTTCTTTTTTTCTTCTTGTACACAGACACACAGAGGCCCAGCCTCAGGGGGAAGGAGACAGAAGCCATGGCTGCGGGAATGACTGAAAAGAAAACAGACCAGATTTACTAGGCATTGGTTTTCTTTCTGCCGAGCGTGCACAGACACCGCTATCACTGTTGAGTCTGCTTTTCTGCACAGAACGGGAAGAGGAGGGACAACAAGAAAGACAGTAAGGATGATAACATGCTTTGTTAAGAAAAATTTTAAATTAATCTGGAGCAGAGTCTATTGGAGTAGAGACATACTCTATAGAGGAATTATATTATCAGCTGTTTTCAAATTGTGACTTTTATTAAAATCAAGCATAAGCCCTGGCCGATGTGGCTCAGTGGATTGAGTGCTGGCCTGCGAACCAAAGCGTCACCGGTTCGATTCCCAGTTCAGGGCACATGTCTGGCTTGCGGGCCAAGTCCCCAGTAGGTGGTGCACGAGAGGCAACCACACATTGATGCTTCTCTCCCGCTCTTTCTCCCTCCCTTCCCCTCTCTAAAGAAACAATTAATTAACTAATTAACTAACTAATAAAATAAAATCAAGAACAAGGTGTTTTCTTATTCTCTACTCATTAACATTTGATTTATTCATTGTCACTCCATTGGAGGACGAGACTATAACCTGTTGTGAAATTAGAAGAGATTTAGTGCTTGATTCCAAGTGTCCCTCCTGTACAAAGGCAGGTGACATTTCAGTATTTTAAGCCAGTCAAGTACTTTTAATTAAGGGGAAAATAGTTTTGTTATTTATCCATCCCTAATTCTGAATTTCTTTGAACAACTTATTAATTTACTTACGACCATTATTTGTGACCGTGTGTTCTGCTCCGTTTTGGAAGGCTGCATTGCATGGCTGTCATCTGTTTATTTTCTTCCTGGAACTTATTGTTTTGATAAAATAGGACATTCTGCATTTGTGATGTCAAAGAGGACGTCAGCAAGGACTTAAAATTAGACTTGCCAGCCGTGTGCTTCAGGCAATGGGAACTTACAGCTCGTCTCACTGTCCCTCAACTCCAGCAGTCCTTGTCTAAGTCAGACAAGGAATGTCGATGCCTGAGTCTCTTCTTGTTAAAGTGTTTGGAAACCAGCCCCTGTGGTCATCCAAATCAGCCAATGGTTCTGAGTGGAATCCATAGAGAAGCCACATAAGGGAGAAATATGTGCAACTGAGAACGTGCTGAGAGGTTATTTCTGGAGGGGCCACCAGGCTGTACGCCTTTTCCTACATTACTACTGTATGTAGACAGCAAAGCAACAGGCATTTTATAAATGTTAACTCATTTGATCTAAGTCTCAAAACCAGGTACACATCCCATTTTCCAGATGAGGAAAACTGACTTTACAGAAATGAACGATTTAGTCCATGGGCAGCTAGCTACTGAGAAGCTAAGTCAGAATTAGAAGGGAAGGCTCTGTGCCAATTAGAAAAAGGTGCCCAAAGGCACAGGGCTTGGTAAATAGACTGTGCCTATACATCAGTCGGAACAAAGTGCCCTTCCTGCCAGCAGATGCAGTCAGTCTGGGGCACATTGCTTGGTGACAAGCACACTGACTATAGTTCAGCGTCCAATCCCTCCCTCAGCCCAGTGCCTTTGAGAAGGATGTGGACTGAAAACTTCCTCATGGCAGCCTGCATGTCAGAGTTTGAACGCTAGTGTAATACTTAATTTTATGTGTCCACTCGGCAGGGCCATGAGGCCTAGATATCTGGTGAAACACTATACTGGATGTTTCTGTGAAGGTGTTGTTGGATGAAATTAGCATCTAAATCAGTGGACTTTAAATCAAGCAAATTACGCTCTGTAATGTGGGCGGACCTCATCCAATCAGTCAAATACACGCGCACACATTTACGGTGGCTGTTGTTTCTCTGAAGAACTCTGACTAATATAACCTAGGATCGAGGTTCTTCTCATAACCTGAAAAAATTTTCCTTGATATCCATGTGAGAAGATGATTGAAATACAAAGAAGAAAATTTGTAGCTGGTTGAAACACTTTGCTGAAAGAATATCAATTAATAAAAATATGTCAGTGTGGAAGGCAATCTTTAAGACGTGCTTCTGGGATCCACACTTGGCTCTGTCCCATTCAAACCTTCTGTCAGTGGCTCATGATGTGGGATCATGCCAATCCAATTTGAAGATGAAGTGAAGCTAGGAGACATACTAACGTGATAGATGACAGGATCAAGTATAATGGTAAAACCTTACATTTTAGATTTAAAATAGAACCACAGGCATGGAAACACGGAACAGACTGACAGTAACCAGAGGTGGGGCGTGGGGCATAATGGTGGAAATAAGGGGAAGGGACTAGTCATAGAACATGTATGAATGACCCATGGACATGGACAACAGGGTGGGGATTGACTGTAGGAGCAGAGGGTAGGATGAGCAGAGGAGGGCAAAGGGGGAAAAATTGGGACAAATGTAATAGAATAACAATAAAAAATTATTAAAAAATCAAGTTACAGCACAGCTGTAGACGTAGATTTGGAAGGGTAAAACTTAAATGGTACAGTTGAATTTTCTTCTTCTCAAGTTCAAAGTGAGTCAACAATTTGACAGGGCTTCTTTAAAATATTAACTACTGAAATCACAAGATAAAAATATAAAGCATCCTATGTATCAGTCTTTCTGCAATCCACATAGGTCTGAAATCATCAGAAATATCACAACCAAGTCTAAGAGGATCCACACTTCAGAAGGGACAGGGCAAAATAAAGCACCAAAGGGAAGGAAAACTATATATGTTTAGAAATTATTTTAACTGAAGAGCAATGTGAGAAGTTGAAGACTGATATAACAAAGGAGAACATAGAAGGAAGATGTGGGAGATATCTTTTTGTAGTAGAAGGTAGAACTAGTCTTCTTTGTATGCATGTCCAAACAGCAGAACTAAGACGCAAATACAGAAATTTCAGGTCAATAAAAGAAAAGGCTTTCTAAAAATTGGACATAGATGATGAGAGGTCTAAGATACTCAGTGAAAGGGAAGGCCTCTGGCTGCAAGTGTCCAATTCGGGCTCTGTTGTAACTTTAACAAAGGTCTTTCAAGAGGACAGGCCACTTACTTGATAACATTTCTCTACTCCCTCCACTTCATAAAACTGACAAAAGGGATGGGGAGTTAATTTGGCATGACCTGTTCTTTGGGAGCCATTGCTGACTCTTAGGAATCACCCACTTCTTTTCTACGTGAGTGCAATTTGGTTAATAATTTTTCTTAAACTTTCTAGAGAATGATGTCAATAAAACCAATTATTCATTTGAAATAAAATGATTCTGCTTTTATATACTCTTTTCCAATAAGCATGACCATGAATTACTTTCACTGCTAGTTTTACTAGCATTTCTATTACTATGATAGTCACTGTGATGTTTTAAACATAATACTTAATCTTATTTAAATATTGCATAAAATTATCTCAAGCTCCAAGACCCTGGGACTCTATCCCAGGACACTAGCCTACAAACAGCAAAGCTAAGATGTAGGCCCAGGTCAGTATGATTTCAAAGTCCCTGCTCTGAACTGCTATACTCTGTGAGCCTCTCTAAACCAGTGCCATAGCCTACCTTTATTTCCTACCTAAAGTACATTTCTACCTCTTCTCTGTGCACCCTACAAGATCCAGCTCACCCTCATCTCTAAAGTAGTCTGTTCATACTGATTAGCTCAGCCTACAATGACCTTTTCTTTCTGTATTAGATATTTTAGTTACAAGTAAAAGAAAATAAAATTAAACCACTTAATGTGAAATGGAGAATTTATTAGCTCATAAGAGCAAATAGCAGAAAAGAAAGAGGTAGATCCACTCTTGGAAACAAAAGAAACCAAGGGCCAGAATCGGAAAACCTTTCCTCTCCTGTGTCTCATCTTCATCTCTGGGCATGTCAGCTTTCTTGTCTCAGGCCGACCTTCCGCAACAGGCTGGAACTAAGGCCTCAGGAGGTTCTGAGTTTATATTCATAGCTTCAGTCTCAGAGAATAAGTGTATTGAGATATACTTTACATACAATAAAGGCACAAATTTTAACTGTACATTATATACCTGTATGTAACTACCATTATAATCTCAATGTAGAATATGTCCATCACCCAGCTCCAGTTTTAAGAAAAACAAAGAAAGTCCTCTGATAAAGTACTTGCTCTATAAACCAATCACCAGGAGGGTGAGAAGGAAGGTGGACAGCCCCCACTAAAACCAAATGCTTACAGTGAAGCATGGCATGGCCCCTGGAAAAGTCATTGTGAGTTTAAGGGGGAAAAACACAGCCTATATCACTTTTGGTCCAGTCAAGAGACCCAAATTGCCCAGTCATTTTAACAGAGAAATTTTAATATAAAAATTATTAACTCTAACAAGGGATTAGAGTAACAGCAGAATAGCACCCATGAGGGAGACTCTTGGGCTAAGAGCTGGACCTGGGCCTGGGCACAACTGTGGCTCACTGAATCGCAGGTGCTCTGTTGTTTGTGAAAACTACCAGAAATCTTCCTTCTGGGACTTTCCTGAAATCCATTGTCTACGATATCAAGAAAGCTGTTTACAGGTCGATGTCTCACTGGAGGCATCCACTATAAAACTGCCCAGCGCGGATGGCAGGAGAATCTGTAGGCTGATGGGCACTGGAGGAGCTGGGAAGCGGAGGAGCCAGGTGCTAGAAAGCAGGTGAGGGAACCTGCCAAGCTAGCACACCAGAACCAGGAAGCAAAACTGTCTCCTTCTATTATGACAAAGCTTAACATCATGTCAGCTGGCAAAGGAAAAATAGTTAAAGGCCCAGATAAATTGTCACAGATCAAGCAAAAAGAATGTATTTGGAACTGAGAGACGAAACATCAATAATCAGCCCACAGCACTCCCCAGTTTGTTTCTACAAACCACCTTCTGAATTCCTGTAGTGCCTAGAGTTTATACCACCCAGTCTATTACTGATTACACACCCTCCTAGTTATTTCTCATGCATAGTCACATAGTTATATACCCATGTATAGATACACATATATTGGTCTTCCTCACTGAGTTAAGAACTCCCAGAAGATAAGAAATGTGTTCTGAATTACGGTAGGTTTCTCCCCATCCCCAGAGTGCTTACTACAATGCTAGGCCCACCGGAGTTCCTTAATAAAAAGTATGTATTAGCACAGATTACAATATAACCTGAAGCCTCTGTACCAGAGTTGCAAAAGGGAAGCCTCTGGCCAAATCCATCGCAGAGACAAGTTTGTTTGTCTTTTAAGTTTTACTTGCACAATGTTTTCATGGTCCAATTTTTTGAAATCTGAGTTAGCAGCCATTACACAAAATTGGAGATTTCACATAGAAATCCAGTGTTCTGGAAAATCATTAGGTGGGGCAACAATCGGCCTGCACAGACTGGCTGGAGCTGACCACCAGCCTCTCCCTTTCACCATCACTCCACTTTGCCATAGTCCTCAAGTAACCTTTGTTTTTACCAAACTTTTGGATCCTCTAAGTGTTTAAGTTCTCCACCTGGGATCTATAGGACAGATCTCCTTAACTTGTGTTGTAGGTCAAGGAATGTGGAGAATAAGCACTAAGTAGATACAAGTACTTTGTAAATATTGATGATTTCTCAATCCCTTCTATTCACACACACACACACACACACACACACACACACACGTCAGAGTTGTTGAGTCTTATTTAAAATGAGTGGTCTATGTTCATAAGAAAATCAACACAGGCTAGGAACTTAGGATCATTGATAGGGTATTGGAAGAAAAACTCAATAGAGTCTAGTTCAAGAGCCATCACTGCTTTATCTAACCAGTAACCTGGCACAATCCCCTAGGGTCCCTGACCCTCAGTTTCCCGATTTGAAAGTAATAGGGCCATTTGTGACACTGATTCCAAGAGGCTGTCACAGACAGAAGTTCTGTTTATCTAAACAACATGAGCACCCTGGACTGGTCACAGAATGCTTAATTTAGCAAATGTTTCAATTAATTACTCCTTTTCTCAATCTCTTCTCACTCACCTCTCACAGTTTGACAACTTTGCTGTGATTCCTATGCTGCCCAGAAAACAATCAGAACAGCACCGAAGTCTCTGTTTAAGATCTCTATTCTGATCTCATCCATGAGATTAGAAATCTCAAGGAAAAAGAAAACTTTAAAAATTCAACTGGATTTATTTAATTAACAAATATTTATTGACTGCCCAGCACTACCCCGCACTCTGCTGTGTGTTGTGCATACATTTGAACCACCTCCGCATTATTACAAATGATGCATCTCATTTATAATCAACAGGCACATTAAACTTAGGTCCCTCCTGTTAATTATACTTTTAAAAATGAAAATTATATTTGAGTCAAGTGCATTAAAAGTAGACCCTTCAGAGTGTGACTATTAATGAGGTAAGGCCACTTGATTACTGATCCCACATTCAGATGCGTAAAGAAAGTGCAGCTTCATTTACTTACTGATTTAATACCTCATCTTCACTCTGAGCTTCTCCTGCTGGGCAGAACCTTTTAATCCGATAGGAAAAGTTAACGCAATGAAATGATTTCTGCTGTCCCTTCCACTCAGTGCTGCAGCTTGGTATTTCTGACCTCCTCAAACTTGCCGTGCTACTTCCAGGGGGTGATGGATACATGGCGTTGAGAGGGTGTTTTCTGTGACCCATGGAGAGATGGCAAGAGTCTTGGATGCACAGTCCTCTTGATCCTTGTTGGCCTCTGTTACAAAGTGGCTGGACAGTACTGCTCCCTGTTCCCTGGGCCATCAGCAATGTTTGACATAAATGATTATCCCCTTCTCTTTCCAACACTTTTCTTTATGTGGCTTCTGGCCCCCTGTCTCAGCTCAGGCTACTGTAACAGAATACCATCAACTGGAAGACTTAAGCAACACATATTTATTTCTCACCCTTCTGGAGACAGAAAGTCCAAGATCAGAGTGCCAGCATGGTTGGGTTCTGGTGAGAGCACTCTTCTTGGTTTGTGGTTGGCTATCTTCTTGCTGTGCCCTCACCTGGTAGACAGTGGAGAAAGAGAGAGATCTGATGTCACCCTCTTTTGCAACAAGGGCATTCATCCCATTCGTGAGGGCTTCGTCCTCACAACCAAATTCCTCCCAAAGGCCTCACCTCCAAGTACCATCACAATGGGGATTAGGCTAACACATGAATTTCAGTCTATACCACCGTCATTTTCCCTTGGTTCTTCTCACTGGCCAGCCCTCTTCAGTCTCTTTTGTTAGTTGCTCCTAATCTCCCTGACCTGTCAACAGTGCAGACCCTGGGCTTCAACCCTTTATACTCTTCTCTGCTTTCTTACTTTTCCTCTCCAAGCGATCTTACCAGCTACATGGCATTAAATAGCATTGATATGCAGTAGCTCTGCAGTTCATGTCTGTCGATCACACCCCTCTCTGGAACCCAAACTCACTTGCCAAACTTCCTACTTGACAATTTCAATTAGAAAGCTAAACGTCATCTAAGATTCAACATGTCCAATCTTGAATTCCTGATTATTGCCCCTAATGTGTTCCTGTTATGTGGTTCTTTCCATGACATGTATGTGCCATTCCAGGTGCTCAGGCCATGAACTTTGGAGTCATTTCCAACGCTGATGGATTCTGCCTTCAACTATATCCAAAACCTGACCAAATCTTATCAGCTCACCTACCTGGTCCAAGCCACCATCTTTTCTCACCTTGTTTAATGCAACAGCCCTATAATTGGCCTCCATGCTTCCACCCTTCCCCTCAGTAATTTGTGCATAGCTAGTATGATCCATTTAAAATATTACTTTTGATGTTCATGCCTCTGCCCAAAACCTTTCTATTTTGCTCAAAGTAAATTCCCAAGTGTTTATCTGCTCTGTTCTCCCACCAACTTTCTGATCATATGTATTGCTTTCTTCCTTGTTGATTCCAGTCAAACTGAGCTTCTTACTCTTCTATAAACATAGCAAGCAAACTCCTACCCCAGGGCCTTCATACTTGCTGCTCCCTTGACCTGGAACACTCCTCCTTCAGACACTTCAGATCTGTGTTTAAATATTACCTTG
>VMDR010014471.1:0-23504 GCA_007922815.1 Macrotus californicus | reverse complement strand
TGTACCCTAATAGTTTCTATTTTGGAAACTCTGATGTAAAATCATTGTACAAATGAAACATTACAGTTGGGATTATGTTTTGACCCAATCTTCAGTAGAAAATAAAGGATGGCCAGTAATGCTGTAAAATTAGCTAAACCATAACCATAAAACCTTAATTATTTAACATTCAGTTACAAGTTCTATAAATCAATGTTTCCCAACATGCTGTAAAGTACAGGAATGGTGTATAAAAATACCAAGAGCTAGATTTAACCTAAAATATGCCAGCTGTAACAAACACTAAACACTCAAAAATAACTTTGTTTGTTTTCTTGGAATGTGGAAAGGCTTTTGATGGAATAATTTAGATGATCTGAGTTTCTTTTAAAAGGTGTCTAGGAATTTTTTTAAAATAATGGTACCTTTTTCTTCAATAAAATTCTCTTTAGGCAAAGGCATAAAGAAATTCTATTAATATTTTAAATACACTTTAAAAATAATTTCTCTTTTTTGCAACCAAAGAGAATGCTACTGCAAAGATTAGTAAAAACCATTTAAGCCAAACCAAAATCTGACATTTGACATATGGTCACTTATTTACATTTAAATCTATGACAAAAATAAATTTTTACAAGTTGCCAAAGGAAAATTTGTGTTAGAGCATTGACTTAAATTACGGTTTGCAGATTATCTGAAAAGGCCCTGTACTTAAGAGAATCAGTGAAGTAGAGGAAGACCACTTAGATGAGCGAATGTCTCAGATTCTCAGTTTTGGAAGGCAGAACTGAGATTAACCTTTGCTTAAGTAATCTAGGCAATATACTATAAAGATTATTAAATATGCAGAGCAGCACAGAAATAGAAAGCACCTGAGAAACGGTATATAATGAAAAATGCAAATGTTTAGACTATACATTACAACTCAAACACAAAGATATTACTTCTTGGAAAAGCGGGAAGCAAACATAATTATCTTAAGATATGAAAGGCAGGTTGCCAAGGAAAGCCACAAAATGATTTCTAAAATCATCTTACAAATCTGGGTAAGCTGTAAAAGTTGGCCGAAGCTGTTAGGGAAATACATAAACACAGCAGATACTGGCATCTTGATAAAGCTTTTTTATAAGAACACTGTAAGAAAGAGTTTACTCAAATATTTAACAACTAGTATGACAGGTCCCAGCAGATGGAACCAACTTTGCCACCTGCCGGGTAGTACACTGACTGAATGTCTTCCTGGTTTTAAGATTTAATTCCTTGTTTAACCTCAAGTTATAAACATTCTAGGGTAGGGAGCTATATTTCTGCCTTGTGGTACTATGTGAAATGATTAGAACCCAAAAGAAGAGTGGGGAGGTTGGTCACTTAACTTGAAGTCAGTAATAGCAACCTCCCCTGTTTAAGCCTCTCCTCACTGAGGTTCTCTGCATGACTGCCTGAGGTAGTGTACTTAATTATATCATCATTAAAAGCTGAAATGGCAAAAATAAACTTAAAATTAGGATATGTGAGGAAAAAAGAGAATATTTATCCAGAGATAGTGAACACTTGGCTCTGTGATGGGAACTTTACACACATTTAATCCCCACAATCTGGCAAGAGAGACACGGCCCTCTTTGTGTTCTCCTCAATCAAGGTTTCTTAAACACCTATTATGTATGAGGCGCTAGGTAAGGAAGTATAAAGATTAGTAACTACTGTTCTTGCATTAAAAGCAAGTAAGGCAGATGCATAAACAGGTCAATTTCTAATCAATGTGGCAATTATTCTGATATGGGTATGCACAGTGTGCTGTGGGACCCCCAGTTAGGGAAGATCCCCTCGGCAATGGTAGCCATAGAGGTTAAGAACCTGCCCCAGTCACACAGTAACTGGAGCCAAGGGTGGAAATCAGGACTGCCTGAGTTCAAATCTGGGGTGTGTGTGTTGGGGGGGACATACACAACACACATCATATTATCTCCAAAAATCAGTAAGAGGTTAAACTACAAGGTAGCTTTTATTGAGAATTTCAAGTGTTAAACCTCAAAGAACAAAAATACACTGCCAACACTAAATGGAAACAGGTTTAATGATATTGCTAAGATTTAAATAAAAAAAATCCTGAACTCTCAACCTTATTCTTTGATTCCTACAGCCAACTGAAACCCTTCCCTGAAGGCTTGACCAGAGAAGACTCTTTGTGGAGGCAGACAGACCTGCAAGCTAGAGCTGAGGTGGGGGCTATCACCACTGGACCTCTTTAAGAGCTGTGGCCTACAGGCAAGAGTCAACCTGGACCAAACCACTGGCAAGACGGGTCAAAGTTGGTAATAAGGTAAGGCCACAGGGACTGCTCACTGGCAGCGGGGGCATGAAAAAATTAGGAAGACTGAGATGTGGTCTTCCAGATGGACCAAAAGGAAATGGGTGAACAAGCCTAGCTGAGTCCTGGCCAACAAGCAAAGGGCATGAAAGACCCTCTAATCTCAGGACAGGGAGGACTGGTCTTGAGATGGCAGCAGGAACTAGAGTTAATGCATCTTGTCACTCCAGTAGGAGCTCAAGGGCTTCCCCCAACCCCCTCCCGCCCTGGGTGAGTTTAAATACCAAGAATACAATAAATGTTAGTAATTTGTTACGTGCTTTACATCTATTAACTTAGTCCTCAAACAACCCCCTAATAATAGTATTATTATCCCCATTTTGACAGATTAAGAAACTGAGGTTCGGAGAGGTTAAGGATCACAACCAAGATCACAGCCGAAAGTGAAACCTAGGCAGCATGGCTGTAAAGCCATGAAAATGTAGAAGGATCTACACTTACTCTCTGTGATTTTTCCAGCTGATGTCATGAGCAGCTTATGACACAATTCGAGAGAATTTAGCTCAGATTAAGATGGACTCACATTAGGGACCTCTAATGACTAATTTTTTTCCAAGTATTCAAAAGCACACAGGAAACTTAGTAGCTGCTTCACAAATCAATCATCTCTTTAAGTCTCCTTCACTTTACCACTTGGAGCAGATGTTTCAGAGATCTACCATTTATTTGTAATGCACTGAACTTGTTAACTAGCTTTTAGAAGTCAAACTTACTACTGATTACCTAACGAAGGAAACTGTCAGGGAAAAATACAAGTTTCCTCCTCATAATTTATGAAAGACTAGATGTTTTTAAAATATTAGAAATATGTGCGTTTGTCAGCATTCTGGATCATCTGTGTAGACAGAGTTTATTAGGTGTCCTAAATCCTCTATTGTTTGAATGCTGTAGGGATTTATGCCACATTTAGCCCGTGTCATTTAGAACTTATGGTGACGATTAAATCACAAATGAATAAAACCCACCTCCTGACTGCTTATCTCTCTCTCTCTTTTAACTCATTAGTAATTAATTGCTACTTTAGACTGACCTTTTTATACCCACCCCATGGAAGTCAGACGTGTCTTGCTGAAGTTCCAGGCAAGCCAACTCATCTGCCAGCTGCTTATTCTTTTCCTCCAGAGCCTGCAGGCTGTGGGTCAGTGTATTTATGTCTACCTTTGAGAAACAAAAGGAGAAAAGAAATCTCTTTATTACCTATAAACAGTCAAATATATCTATTTATGCTAGATCCAAAAATATTAACCTGTTTTTAAAATGACATTTGGAGCTGTAAAACAGAAGGTATCTGAAGAACATGTTCTCCTACCTTTATATTTAGGGATTTTCAGTCTGATAGTTCTATGATGATTTTAAAAATTCTTTTCTTTTACATTATTTTTCAACTTTTCTACTTACTTTCAGTAGAAGGTTTATTACAAATTACATAGTTCACATTTCCTAGAAGTGGAAGTCCTTCTGGTACTTGGCATTTATTTAAATATATTAACAATCCAAACCCATTTAATTCTTAGATATAAATAAAAAACATATGTTCAGTATTTGATAGGGTGAAAATTACAATATACTGATGAGAGAATAAAAAAATTAAATAAAATAGACAAATAATTCCTACTCTCCTATTAGAAGATTGAGTACTGCTAAAATGTCAGTTTTCTCTAACCCTAACCATAATTGTGGGGGCTGGTCCACCAGCATCTGCCCTCCGGTGGGGTCTGGGCTATGGGGCTAGAAAATAGGCCTTGTTTATAAGAAACACTGAGGGAAGTTCTTCAGGCTGAAATAAAAGGGCACTAGATAATAACAGGAATCCACATGATGAAATAAAGTGTATCAGTAAAAGTTATAACATAGGTACATGTAAAAGGTATATAAAAACATATTTTTTATTTGTAACTCATTTGGTTACCCATGAATCAAAATTATATAGTAAAAGAAAGGACAAGGGAATTAAAATAGTGCACCAGAAATATCTATCTCCCACAAAAGAGGCAGTAATGGAGAAACAGAGGATCAAAAGAACGTAAGACATATATTTCAAAAACAAATTGTAAAGTGGCAGATATAAATCCTACCTATCAGTAATTAAACACTCCAACTAATGCAGAACTAGATACGTTTTTTAAAAAGATCCCTATCTATGTGTTTATAAGAGATACATCTGGCCCCGAAGACACAAGTGAGTTGGAAGTGACAGGACGGAGAACACACGCTATGTGGACAGCAACCTGAGAGGAGCAGGAATGGGTGCGCTGATGTCAGACAGACAGGCTTAGGACAAAAACCTGTGAAATAAAGAAGGGCGTTGTAGAGTGAAAAAGGGACGATGTGCCAAGATGGAACATCTAACAAGACACATGAAAGCACATGAAGCCAAAAGTGGAAAAGTTGAAGAGTGAAACAATTCAACAATAATATCTGGAATACCAATATCCCACTGTCAGTAACAGACAGAACAACAAGACAGGAGATCAGCGAGGAGGTAAATGACTTGAACGTCACAAAGCAGTTACACCTGAGAGACACCTACTGAACAGTCCTCCCGACGAGAACAGAATACACACTTTCCTCAAGTGCTCACGCAGTGTTCTCCAGGAGCTACCATGTTAGGCCATAAAACACTCAAATTTTAAAGGACCAAAATTACACTCAGTATGTTTTCAAACTACAATGGAATAAAATTAGAAAGCAATAAAAGAATAAAAATTTGGAAACTCACATATGTGGGAGAATTAATACACTTAAATAACCAATGAGTCAAAGAGAAATTACGAGGAAAATTAAGGAATACTTTAAGATGAATAAATGAACACACAACATGACAAAATGTATAGTATTCAGCAAATGCGGTACTTAGAAGGGATACTGTAGCTGTGGACACCCATTTTAAATAATAACATTTCAAATAAAAACCCTAAGCTTCCATTTGAAGAAACCAGAAAAAGAGGATCAAATTAGGCCCAAAACAAGCAGAAAGAATTACATAATAAAAATTAGAGCAGATATGAAATAGAGAATAGATAAACAGAAAAAAATAAATAAAACCTAGTTGGTTCTTGAAAGGATCAGCAAAATTGACAAACCTTTAGCTGTACTAGCCAAGAAAAGAAATGAGAAGACTCAAGTTACTAACATTAGGAATGAATGAAGGGACATTACTACTGAACTTACAGAAATAAAGATAAGGAGCTACTATGAACAATTGTATGCTAACAAATTAGATAACAAACAAAAAAATTCGTAGAAACACCCGAATACTGAAACTGACTTTCTTAAAAAGTAGAAAATCTGAATAGACCTACAATAAGAACAGAGATTGAATCAATAATAAGTTAAAAACAAGACCAAATAAAAAATTTCCCACAAAGAAAAACCAGATGGCTTCACAGTTGAATCCTACAAAATACTTACAGAATTATTATCACCAATCCTTCACAAACTCTTCCCAAAAATAGAAGGGGAGGGAGAATTTACAAAATCACTTTAAGAGGCCAGTATTACCTTGATGCCCAAACCAGACACAGACATCACAAAACTACGGAACAATATCCCTTATTCACACAGATACAAAAACCCTGCACAAAGTACCAGCAAGCTAAATCCAACAACATATAAACAGGATTATGCACTGGAGCAGGAGAAATTTATCCCTGGAATTAAAGCTTGACTCAACATTTGAAATCAGTTAATGTAATATACTACAGTAATAGAATAAAGGACAAAATCTACAGTTTTATTTCAATAGACACAGAAAAAGCACTTGACTAAACTCAACACATTTTCATGACAAAAATCCTCAACAAACTAGGAATATAGGGTAATTTCCTTACCTGGATAAAGGTCCTTTACAAAGAGCCCTCAGCTGACATGACACTTAGTGGGGACAAACTGAAAGCTCTCCCCCTAGGACAAGACAAGGATGCTTTCTCTCACCACTTCCACACTGTACTGAAGGTTATAGACAATTACACAAGGAAAAGCAATAAAAAGAAGCAAAATTGGAAAGGAAGAAATAAAACTCTCTCTACTTGCAGATGACAAAATATTATAGAGAGAAAATATATCAAATATTATATAGAGATAGCAATACTCTCCAAATTGATCTACATATTCAATACAAATCCTATCAAAATTCCAGCTGCCTTTCTTTTTTGCAGGGGAGGTCAGAAATGGAAAAGCTAATCCTATAATTCATATAAAAATGTAAGGATCCAGAATGGCAAAAAAAATCTTGAAAAAGAAATTGGAGGACTCACAAAGCTACAATAATCAAAACTGTGCGATACTAGCATAAGGACATAGATCCATGCGATAGAATTGAGAGTCTAGAAATAAGCCCATACATCTAGAATTAATTGATTTTTTCAATGGAAAGAATAGTCTCTTCAAAAGTTAGTGCTGAGCCCTGGCTGATGTGGCTCAATGGATTGAGCACTGGCCTGCAAACGAAAAGGTTGCAGGTTAGATTCCAAGTCAGAGCACATGCCTGGGTTGCAGCCCAGGTTCCCCAGCTGGGGGTGTGTGAGAGGCAACTAATTGATGTATCTCGCACATTGCTGTTTCTCTCCCTCTTCCTCCCTCCCTTCCCCTCTCTCTAAAAATAAATACAATCTTAAAAATAAAAAGAAAACTGCCTTCTTTAAAAAAAAATTAGTGTTGAAACAACTGGATATCCATAGGCAAAATAATGAAATCGACTGCTACCTCACATCATATATAAAATAAACTCAAAAAGGACCTAAATATAATATGTAAAACTATAAAATTCTTTTTTTTTAAAGATTTTATTTTTTTTTTAGAGAGGGGAAGGGAGGGAGAAAAAAAGGAAGAGAAACATCGATGTGTGGTTGCCCTTCATGCGCCCCCTACTGGAGACCTGGCCAGCAACCCAGGCACGTACCCTGACTGGGAATTGAACCGACGACCCTTTGGTTTGCAGTCCAGTGCTTAATCCACTAAGCCACACCAGCCAGGACTAAAACTATAAAACTATTAAATAAAAAGCAGGTGTAAATCTTCATGACCTTGGCTTAGGCAACAATTTCTTGGATGTGATACCTAAACCTAAAGTACAAACAACTGGAGATCCAACATGGTGGCAGAGTAGGTGGAAGATACACTGACCTCCTCCCAGGATGAACCTAGAATTACAACTGAATTATACAAAAATCATCCTGAACAAACAACTGAACACTAGCTGGAGAAAGCCATACAATCAAAGACATATGGAAGAAACCACTTTGCCACAGCAAGACTGGTAGGGAGTGTGGAGGCACGAGAGGGCTGGCTGGGCTCCCACCAGCAGCAGCTGAAGTTGTGGAGGGATATTTCAGTAGCCAGGGAGTTCCCCTGAGAAGTGTGGGACCTAAACCCCAAGCTGGGCTCCTCAGCCTACAGCACCAGAGCCAGAAAAGGAACTCAGATAACATCAACCTCTGAAAAGCAGCGGGGTTTCTGTCTGCCAGGGAGAGACAGCTAGAGATGCAGAGCCTCTTAAAGAGCAAACACACAAAATTTTGTTTGCCGCCACTTACCCTGGGCACTGGCAGAGGGGAGGCAGGGTGAACTATAGACATGTGAGGAGAGTGTGGGGTTAGTGGCTCTGGGGAGAGAGCTGAAGGATCAGCACCACTGGAATCCTTGTGCTAAGTCATTTCCCATACTGCAAAGGCCATTTTACTCAGGCAGAGCACACCCCTCCAAGTGGCATCAGCCTGAAGGGAAGCAAGCCCCATGTGCAGGAATTATTTGGCTCACCCTGTGATACTCAATCCAGGCTGCTGAGTACAGCCTGATGCTATGTGGGTCATTAAGCCTAACAGTGAAGGGGGATCTCTGGGAGCTCCGAGTCTTTAGCTGAAACTCCCCTGGGCCCAGTGCTGGTGAAAGCTGGTCTTGGTGTGCAGTCTCGTTCTTTTTGTACACAAAGAGCCCAGCCAAGGAAGCCACAAGTGGTGCATCACTCAAAGCTCCAAAGAAGTTGCCCAGGGCCAGTCACAGACCGTGCCCGACATAGGTTTGTACCAGAATCTTTGCAGATCTACTTAATATGTAGAAACAAATACAAAGAAAAAGCTAAAATGGGAAGACAAAGAAACAGACCCCAAATGAAAGAAAGAAAACATTCTCAAAAAGAAGATCAAAATGAAATGGAAGTGAGCAATTTATCAGGTACAGTGTTTAGAGTAATTATTATAAGGATACTCAATGGCATGGAAAAAGACATAGAAACCATAAACAAGGACCAGTTGGAAATAAAAAATGCACTATCTGAAATAAGTAATACACAGGAAGGAATAAACAGTAGATCAGATGAAGCAGAGGATCGAATCAATGGTTTGGAAGACAAGGTAGAGGAAAACACCCAAGCAAAGCAGCAAAAAGAAAAAATAATTAAAAAAAAATGAGAGTTTAAGAAACCTTTGAGGTAACAAGCATAACAACATCTGCATCATGGGAATACCAAAAGGAGAAGAGAGTGAACAAAAAATCGAGAACCTATTTGATGAAATAATGACCAAAATCTTCAGTAATCTGGTGAAGGAAAAAGACACACAAGACCAGGAAATGCAGAGAGTCCCAAACAAGATGGACCCAAAGAGGCCTACACCAAGGCACAACAATTAAAATGGCAAAGCTTAAAGACAAGGAGAGAATTCTAAAAGCTGTAAGAGAAAAGTAGGTAGTTACCTACAAGGGAGCTCCAATTAGTCTCATCTGACTTCTCAACAGAAACATTTCATGGGGAAGGCTGGGGTGGGGGCAGTGGTAGTGGGTAAATGTGGCCAACTGTACTTGAACAACAATAAAATAATTTTTAAAAGGAAAAGAAAAGAAACATTTCAGGCTGCAAGGGAGTGGCATGAAATGCTCAAGATGATGAAAAACAAGGACCTACAACCAAAGCTACTTTACCCAGCAAGGCTATCATTTAAAATTAAAGGAGAAATAAAGAGCTTCCCAGACAAGAAAAAGCTAAAGGAGTTTATTAACACCAAACCAGTATTGCAACAAATGTTAAAGGGCTTGCTTGAAGAAGAAGAAAAAGAGAAAGAAAAAAAAAAAAAAAACAGAGGAAAACAGTCTAACAATAAAATGGCACTAAATACGCATCTGTCAATAATCACCTTAAAAGTAAATGGCTTTACTGCTACAACCAAAAGACATGGGGTAGCTGAATGGGTAAGAAAACAAGACCCATACATATGCTGTTTCCAACAGACCCATCTCAGGTCGAAAGATACACACAGACTAAAAGTAAAGGAACGGAAAAAAGATATTTCGTACAAATAGGAAGGGAATAAAAACTGGGGTAGTAATACTTATATCCAGCAAGATAGACTTTAAAACCAAGGCTATAGTAAGAGACAAAGAAGGACACTACGTAACGAAAAGGGAACAGTCCAACAAGAGAATATAACCCTAGTAAACATGTATGCACCCAACATAGGAGCACCTAAATCTGTAAAGCAAATCTTGATGGACATAAAGGGAGAGATCAACAGAAATACAGTCTTAATTGGAGATTTTAACACCCCGCTGATTTCAACAGATAGATCTTCCAGAGAGAAGATCAACAAGGAGACAGAGGCCTGAAACAATACACTAGATCAAAAGTATTTAATTCATATCTTCAGAGCATTTTATCTCGAAGCAGCAGAACATACATACTCTCCAAGTGCACCTGGGATGTCTTCTAGGATGGACCACGTGAGAGAACACAAAAAACACTCAATACATTTAAGACTGAAATCATATCAAGCATCTTCTCGATCACAATGCTATCAGACTAGAAATCGATCACAAGAAGAACACTGAAAAATACACAAAGACATGGAAACCGAACAACAGCTTACTAAACAATGAATGAGTCAATAACGAGATCAAGGAAGAAATCAAAAGATACCTTGAAAAAAATGAAAATGAGAACAATACAACCAAAAATCTGCAGGACACAGGGAAAGCAATCCTAAGAGGGAAATTCATAGCATTACAGGCCTATCTCAAGACACAAGAAAAGTTCAAATAAACAATCTAATTTTACACTTAAAGTAACTTGAACAAGAACAACCAACCAACAAAGTCCAAAGTAAGCAGACAGAAGGAAATAATAAAGATCAGAGCAGAAATAAACAAAATAGAGTCTAAAAAAGATACAAAAGATCAATGAATCCAAGAATTGGTTCTCTGAAAAGACAAACAAGAATGGCAAACCTTTAACCAGACTCATCAAGAAAAAAAGAAAAAAGACCCAAATAAAATCAGGAAGGAAAGAGGAGAAATAACAACTGATACCAAACAAATACAAAGGACTGTAAGGAAATATTATGAACAAATATATGTCAACAAGTTGGAGAACATAGATGAAATGGATAAGTTCCTATAAACATATGATCTTCCCAAACTAAATCAGAAGAATCAGAGAATCTGAATAGACAGATTATACCTAGTGAAATTGAAGCAGTAATCAAAAAACTCCCAACAAAGCCCTGGACCAGTTGGCTTCACAGGTGAATTTTACCAAACATTCTGAGAACTAACACCTTTCCTCAAACTATTTCAAAAAATACAAGAGGAGGGAAGACTTGCAAGCTCATTTTATGAGACCAGCATTATCTTAATTCCAAAACCAAATAAAGACACTACAAAGAAAGAAAATTATAGGCCAATATCCCTGATGAACACATGCTAAAATCCTCAACAAAATATTAGCAAATTGAATACACCAATACATCAAAAAAATCATACATCAAGATTAAGTGGAATTTATTCTGGGAATGCAAGGTTAGTACAACATTCGCAACTCAATAAATGTGATTCACCACATAAACAAAATGAAGGATAAAAACCACATGATCATATCAATAGATGCAGAAAAAGCATTTGATAAAATTCAGCACCCATTTATGATAAAACCCTCAGCAAAGTGGGAATAAGGGAACATATCTAAACATAACAAAGGCCACATATGACAAACCCACTCCCAGCATCATATTCAAGAGGCAAAAACTACAAACGTTCCCCCCTTAAGATTGGGAACAAGACAGGGATATCCAGTTTTATCTCTCTTATTCAACATAGTTCTGGAAGTCCTAGCCATAGCAATCAGACAAGAAGAAATAAAAGGCATCCAGACTGGAAAGGAAGAAGTAAAACTGTCTTTATTCGCAGATGACATGATATTGATATTGAGAACCCCAAAGATTCCACCAAGAAACTACCAGAATTGATAAATGAATTCAGCAAAGTAGCAGGATATAAAATTAATATCCAGAAATCAGCTTCATTTTTATATGCCAATAATGAACTATCAGAAAGGAAAATTAAAAAGACAATCCCATTCACAATTACTTCAAAAAGGATAAATACCTAGGAATAAATCTATCCAAGGATATAAAACACCTGTACTCAGAGATTTAAAAGACACTGAAGAAAGAATCTGAGGAAGATACAAATAAGTGGAAGCACATACTGTGTTCATGGATAGGAAAAGTCAACATCATTAAAATGTCCATGCTAAAAAGGAAAAAGGACTCATGGACATGGACAACAGTGGTGATTGCTGGGGGAGGTGGGTACAAGGTGACTAAATGGTAATGGGAAAAAAAAAGATTAAATTTTAAAAAATGTCCACACTACCCAAAACAATCTATAGATTCAACATAATTCCTATCAAGATTTCTATGACGTATTTCACAGAACTAGAACAAATATTTGAAAATTTATATGGAACCACAAAAGGCCTTTCATAGCAACAGTGAACCTGAGAAAGAAGTACAAAGTTGGAGGAATCACGCTACCTAATATCAAACTGTACTATAAGGCCATAGTAGTCAAAACAGCACGGTACTGGCATAAAAACAAACACATAGAAAAAACAAACAACAGAACAGAATGGAGAGCCCAGAAATAAATCCACACCTTTATCATCAATTAATATTTGACAAAGGAAGCAAGCACACACAAGGGGCTAAAGATAGTTTATTCAATAAATGGTGTTGGGAAAATTGGACATATGTGCAGAGAAATGAAACTAGACCACCTTCTTACACAATGGAATACTACTGGGCCGTAAAAAAAATGAGTTTTACACTTTGAGACAGCATGGATGGACCTAGAGAACATTGTGCTAAGTGAAGTAAGGCAGGCAGAGAAAGACACATACCATATGATTTCACTCATATGTGGAATCTAACCAACAGACTGAACAAACAAGCAAAACTGAGACAGATTCATAGCTAGAGAGCAGGATGACAGCTAAGGTGGGGGGCAGGGGTAGGGTAGTGGGTGGAGGGACTGAGCAAAAAGGAAAAAGGACTCATGGACAAGGACAGCAGTGTGGTGATTGTGGGGTCAGGGAGGGGGATATAAGGGTACTGAATGGTAGTGGAAAAAAATACAATAAAAGAATTTTTAAAAATAGATAAAAGTACAAGCAACTGAAGGGGAAAAATAAACTAAACTTCATAAAAATCTAAAACTTTAAAAAGACAATCCATAGAATGAGAGAAAATATCTGCAAATCTTATCTGATAAGGGTCTACTACCCAGAATATACAAGGGAGACCCCCAAAAATCTGGAATTTATTTATAGAAAATGTGTATTTATTCTCACATGTTTAAACTTCAGTCACCTTTAAAGTACTCTCCTTCAGATGCAATATATCTATTGAGATGTTTTCTTCATCGCTCAAAAAGTTCTGAACTCGTTCATTTTGATGCCTTTTAGTGTTTCTGCCATTTTATTTCACCTCTTCCACATCTGCAAAACATTTCCCTTAGAGGACTTTTTTTTATGCAGGGAAACAACAAAAAGTCACTCAGGGTGAGATTGGGTGAATGGGGAGGGTGAAACATGGGGTTCATGATGGTTTTGGTCAAAAACTGCTGAACACTCAGCCTGGTGTGGGCAGGTGTACTCGTAAATCATCCATCATGAAATGCACAAACACCATCGAAAGAGTCTTCACAAAAAAAAATTCACTGATGTGGAACATAGCCTCTCACAATAACACCAGCTGGTACACTGACCAGATGGGTTCCTAGAACACCCACCTAGCCGAAGAAGCCTGTACTACAAGGGGCCTGCCCTTCAGAAGATAATTTCATTTTGTGTGTGTGTGGGGGCTCCCTTCTTGTATAAAGACCATAAAAGACCTGTCCAAAAGATGGACACAACACAAATGTCCATTAACAGATAAACAAATTATGGTATATATGTGGGATTTAGAAAAGATGCTCAATATTATTAGTCACTGGAGAAATGCTAATTACAGCCACAATGATATACCACTACATACCATAATGGCTAAAAGGAAAAACAGACAATCCCAAGTGTTGATGAAAAGATAGAGAAAACTGCAACTCATATATTACTGCTAGGGATGCAAGATGGTACACATCCTTAAGAAAACAGTTTAGTAGTTTGTTAGTATGTCAAACATAAATTTACCAGAAATCCAATTCCTGATATTTATCCAAGAGAAATAAAAATATATGTTTATATGTATTTATACAGGCAACACCCCACATGTCCTTCAATGGGCAAATGGGTGAAGAAACTGTGATACATCCATATATTGGAACACCACCTATAATACAACAACATCGATGAAAGTCAAATGCTCTATGCTAAATAAAAGAAGCCAGACTTAAAATGTGTCATATTGCATGATTCCACTTATGTGATATTCTGGAAACGATAACCACAGGAACAGAAAAACAGATCAGTGGCTGCCAGGGGATGTTGCCAGGTGGAGGGAGAGGCTGATTATCAAAGAGCACAAGGGAACTTTCCGGGATGACAGAAATGCTCTATATTTTGATTGTGGCAGTAGTTACATGCTTGCATGCATTTGTCAAAACTCAGAATGAAACACAAAAAAGGGTAAATTTCACTGTATGTAAATTTGAAGTCAATACACCTGACCAAAAAAGCATAGCTTTACAAAGAATGCACATATTAAAAATATCAATTTAGACCAAAAAATAGGACTCCACAAGCATTACAACTGGCCTAATACAACCCCTATCATGAGCAAGTGTGTTCCAGTGCTGTCACCTTGCAGTGAGCCCACGTGAAGACCACTGAAATCAGACAAGCAGAATAGCACTATGTTTGCATCAGCCATGTGACATTCACTAACATTTCTAAGAAAAAGGATTCATGAATTTAATAGTAGACACCAGTTTTCTAATTTTCAAAAAGCATACTTGAGGCCAGATTGACACCAGCAAAGTCCTCACTACAAGAAGCTGGTTTCATGCGATGAGTTTTATGGTGGGCCATTTCAGCTCTTCCAGTACCAGTGACTAACCCACAGGGGCACCAGCCCCTTGGTGAACGGTATTTGAGCTCGGGCTAAGAATTCAGCTTTTTTCCTGTGCCCAACTCTTACATTTAAATTTCACATATATATAGAGTAGCACAAATGCCAGAGCCCAGGAACTGTCAGGCTTGAGGTCTGTATTGACACCTGCTGCTGGACTTACTCAACTTACTGCCCGAGTGGGCTAATTTTCCTTGATGCTCTGGATACATGCTCTAGGTAACAGTGATACATAATCTTAATTCTCTTCAAATTTTTGAAAGGCACGCAGCAATGTTTTAAAGATTGTTTTTTGTTTTACTTTGATAAGAATGGACAACAGTGTGGTGACTGCTGGGGGAGGGGCATATAAGGGGACTAAATGGCAACCGAAAAAATATAATACAGATTAAATTTTTTTAAAAAGAGCTATATTTTTTTCTCTGGCTAGCCTTATCTTTTTAGAACCCAGAAAAGGGTACCTCACAGATAAAGCGGCAGGTGCTAACAGGTACTGAGGAAGCCTGTATTAGTTTTTTGTTTTTTAAAAAACAGCATTGTCAGCAACATCCCTTTGCCTCCCACATGCCCATTAGCTCACTCTCAGGGGATTCCTGGCTAGCTACTCAGTGAACAGAAGGGCCAGAGGTAGTGATGACTCACTGGTAAACACCAGATGCTCAGTAAGGATCAGCTCCCCTAAGTAGGCTTATGCTGCAGTGACTGCAGTGCTCTGAGCTGCCTCCAGCTTCACGGCTTCTCTGTTCCCCCAAACCTTGGTGTTCATCAAAAGAACCCATCTTGTCATTAAGATAAGCTGATACAGAAGAAAATAAAATATAGTGAAATAAAACATGGAATACCTTGTTTTTAGCTAACTCCTTTTCAAAATCGCATTTTTCTTGTGCTATTTCTTCCTCTGTTTTATTAACCTGCCCAAGAGAGGGGGGAGAAAAAAGAAATGGGTCAGTGTTAAAGCAGCTGACAGGCTATCTCCTATAGCAGACATACCCTGCATGCCAATTAATACCTACACTGCAGAGAGAGTACATCCTCTCAGAAAAGGGGCCACTCAGGGAGTCTCTGAAGCAGAGCAGACTTCACAAACAGCCCTGAAATTAGAAAGACACGTCTGCATGTCAGACTCTGCTAGTTTCTTCCTAATGAGGAAGACAGGGCTGTTCCCCCTTAACCTACATTATTTCACTCCTTTAGGAGAAATGAGTAAAATCTGACCCCCAAACTAAAATGAGGATGTGTAAGAACTATTAGTTAATAGTCACTAATGCTGTATAGGGTATATACTAATTGGCACAGACTACTTTACATGCTAAGACATAAATTGGCCACCTAAAGATTTCTTTAATGCACAACTCTGACAAAGTGCATCTGGGTTGCACTTCAAATACAATTTGAAGACAAGACGACCACCACAACCAGCAGCTACCATAAATCTGCCTCCACCTACTTCTCTCTGAAGTCTTTCCTTCTCTTCCAGCAGAGATGTCTTCTCTTGCAATGATGCTTCCAAGTCACCTCGCAATCTTGCAATAGTTGATTCTAGCAGCTCTTTCTGCAGTGCTGTCTTCCTCTCAGCATCCTGGGATTTCTGGATACACTGGTTATGCTCAAGGATTAAGTGGTCCCTACAGGAAGAGATCAAGGAGATATGAAAGCTAAATGAGGGTTCTCTAACAAAAAGACAAAGTGTTCTTCCAGAACATATCTCTTATTCTAACAAAACTAGTTCCTTGAGGGCAGAGTCTTTTTGTGGCCGGCCCAGCAAATGCAGAATTAAATGTTTTCATTAGATACGAAACACAAACACAAGAACAAAAGATGCAGAAAAAGTTTCCCACAGTTTACTTACAGATGTGTCTGGAGTTGAGTTTTTTCATTCTGAACATTCTGCAGCTGACTTGTGATGGTGGCATGGGCTGCATCCAGCAGTAAGTTTTGCTCCTGAAATGTGTGTGTCACCTTCTTCTGCTCTACCTGAGTGGTACAAGTAATATTCAATGCTGAGAAGCCAGAAAGTCATTTGATAGGGTTTCATTCATTCACAGCTGATCAAAGATACTGAACTACCTTAAAAAGGTAAATTTTATTATATATAAGTATATATAAAAACTTTTTAAATTTGATTTTAATGTCCTTCTTTGTCCCCACCCTGACTTTACCACAATTCTATCATTTTGTAGCTCTACTAGCCAAAAATCAAGATTCATTATTTACCCAGCTTGCTGTAAATTTCATAAAACTCCTAAAATGGGGGTATTTTTAGATATAAAATTCATATTAAGAATAACTTTGGCACTTTAAAATTTCAATATAATATGTACTTTATTTTTAAAGTAAAATAATATCAATGTATATAAAAAGTGAAAAGAACCCTCTATTGCTGTCACCCCCCACCACCCCCCAAATAACCCCACTCTCCAGGGAAAATCATGTTTAGTAATTTGGTATAAATTCTTTTGAGACTATCTGAGATTGCACTCAGATACTGTTATTATAATTGTTTTGGCACAATTTATCTTCTCCAGCTCACCAATTCGGAACTTACAAAACAACATTTTTATTGAACGTATAATACGTATAATTTATAAGGCTTCTGTGAATACAGTTCATATTAACAATGACTTTTGTAAACACATTTCAAAACACTTATTTGATTGCAAAGCAAACCTTCACGCCTTCACACTTGGTGGAATGGAAACCTACTTGTGTAACATTCCAGTTTTAAAATGTTTGTGGCAGTGCTACGTGCATATGTGACATTTTTCAGCTTACTAAATTGTAAGTTCCATGAAAGTAGGGATTTTGCCTTGTTCCCCACCATAACCCTAGCTAGATCTAGCACCATACCTGTGCAAACACTAAGCGTTTGTTGAATTAATAAAAAATATTTATCAAGGACCTATTATGTGCAGAATAAGCTCGGCACTGTGGGAAATAACACAGATATATAAGACAATGTCCTTTCTTCTGTGCAATTCACAATGTTAAACAGAAAATGAGCTACGCACAGAAATTACTCCCACGGAGTGCAGAAAGAGAGGCATAACATACAATTGAAAACACTGGCTTTGGAGTCAGACCTAGGTTTAAATCCAGCTCTCACCCTTACTAGCTAGATGACTTCTGGCAAGTTAGCTTTTCTAAATCTCATTCTCCTCATCTGTTAAAATGAGGACAATAGATATTCCTGACTCGTGATGCTGGCACAGGCTGCATCCAGCAGTATACTATGGCTGCCATATATGTGAAACCCTTAGCATAATGCTTGGTATATGGTTAGTACACTCCAAAAAGATTAGAGCTGTTGCTATGATTATAGTCTGTTTAGTGTCTGAGGAGCATAAACTGAAAGAGAAAGCTGATCCTTTCTGGTTGAGGTGATTAAGCTTCCTGGTGAAAGTGAGTCTTAAAGAATAAAGAGAATTCAAAGAGTTGAAGATGATGTAAAGTCCATGCTCAGCAGAGGGAATGACATAAGCAAAATGGGAAAGCATAGTTGTTTGGGGAAAGCTAAGTACGTTAGGGTAGGTCGTAAGTGTTCTCCATGATTCTATAAACAATGTGGCAGGTGATTACTTTTCATGAGGTAATGATATTTGAGAAGAAATCATGAAGAAAGTCTAAGGCCAAATGCCCCCTTCTGGTGAAACCTAAAAATCAGTAATAAAAAAAGTCAATACATTTCTTGGAATTAATTGTTAAAATATTTTATTAATCCAGTTGGCTATGCACATTTCCTGATCTCTTAGCAAGGAGGTTACCTGCTGACTCTATCTGAAATTGGTGTTGAATGAACACCGGCAAAATGGCTAAATGGTCAGCAATAATTCTGGCATTTTCCACACTAATGGTCTGAAACGCACTGTTCAGCTCTGCACACTTTCTAGTCAGTTGGCCGTTCAAACCCTGAGATAACATATACAGCAAGTCACAGATCTCTCCAACAAGTAACTATTTTTACATCACTTTTGATGATGACATGATATTTCATTTAATATGTAAACTGAAGTTATTTCACCTGTTCCCCATTGATATTACATTGGATTATAAAATGCTTTCAAATATTTGGAGTCAACAACCTAAATAATTCTAAATTAAAAGAGACATCTGTTGGTTTGGTGGAGCAACCAAAGCATTTGACGGTTTACCGATCTTCTGTTCTTTACAATTTTGAATACAGGTCAAATAGAGCAAGACAACTAAAGAATAGAACTTACATGTAGAAGTCTGGCCAATGTTACAGAAATCCATTCCAAAAATTGGACGAGCATTCAGAATTACTTAGCTAACAACACTTAGTACTTAAGCTCCTTCATCACCAAGTATATATTCATAAAAAGCAAACTACAGATAATTGTGTCATTTCACAAGATTAACCTTCCAAAATAGAACAAGAATCTTCTGTGCAACAGATCTACCACACGTGTAGTTTATACTTCTCTTGTCCTTTTGCTATTTTGAAATTTGTACTCCTGTGGAAAATATTTATCATAATAATCAAATATTTATCTTTCATCAAAGTATATTTGGCAAATAGTTATGTTTTAATGAACAAGTTTTCCAGGGATGGGGCAAATAACTGAAAAATCAGTAGGAAAAAACCCTCAAAAATGGTAACAAGAAAGGAAAGGTGAATGAACGACTACCTGGCAAGTATCATAAGTGGTATGGAGAGCAGTTAGAAACACACGCAGAGGCACTGAAGTTACAATCATATGTACAAACTATTCACCAAGGAGCCCTGGAGGGGGAGACAGAGGAGAACTCTTGCTCCTCGTAAAGAAAGAGCTAATGCTTCCCTGGCTGGGTGGCTCAGTTGGTTGGAGCTCCATCCCATACGCCACAACAGGTTGCAGGTTCGATTCCTGATCAGGGCTCATACTAGAGGTAGACGACTGATGTTTTTCTCTCACACCATTGTTTCTCTCGCCTCCCCACTTTCCCCTTTCTCTAAAATCAATAAACATATCCTTGGGAGAGGATTAGGGAAAGGAAGGAAGGAAGGAAGGGCTAATTTTCTTTGGAGCCGTGTTGCCTGAGCTCTAATTTCAACTCTGTCATTTATTAGCTATTATTAAACCTCTCTGTATATCAAATATCTTTAAAATGAGAATAATAATAGTTTCTATAATAGTGCTATTGCAAGAATTATAATTTGTTAGCAACATAAGGTGCTTAGAATTGTGCCTGGAATGTAAAACGGGTTAAGTAAATGTTACTACTATTAGTATAGCAATAGTGATCGTTATTGTTATTATTATGTATTTTATAAGCAAACAAATTTATTTTTGTATTTGTCATAAAGAGAGCACCGCAACACTACGATCCTAATATTAAAGTAACCAAATTGTCGTAACAAAAAGTTCTTTTAAGTGATTATCTCATGGGGCCCTACAAGAAATAACCTGTTTGCCCGCATGTTTGATTACTCTTCTCCGTACACATGCATATTCACCAAACTTCAGTTAAATTTGGGAACTACTATCCTACAGAAAATGGTTACATGTATCGCCAAAACCCAGCAAGCGTTTAAGTTCCTGCTATGCTGTTTGCTATAGAAGACACAAAATCTAAGACACAGCCCTTGACGTTCAACTGCTTATAGTGAGTAAGAGCACAGAAAGGTATATGCCATTTAAGGAGGAGATCTAGAGAGCAAACAAAGTGAACTAGTGCATGGTTTGGCAATGTATCTCGTATACATAGGAATTTGGAGAGTGAAATGAGAAACGTAGTCAATTTGATAGTATTTCACAGATGGAGTAGATGTTATAAAGACTAAAATTTGGATGACGGTAACGGTGTGAATTTATATATTCAGGATTAATCTCGGTTCCTTAATTGAACAAAACTAAGTAACACCTAAAAAACTGGAGAAGTGAGAAGACTTACCTGTGCTCTTTCTGATGCTTCACGAAGGGATGTTATTTCAGACCTCAAGTATGCATTTTTTTCATGTTCCTTGTTGAAAGATATCTGCATATTCTATAGGGAAAAAATTGTCCTTTTCACATGTAAGAGCTATTACATGCATCTCTACTAAAATACCTGTTCTGTCCCAGACAAGAAGAACTATGGGACTTCATCATCACTATTAAACCAGCTTCACAAGAAATGTGAAAAGGTCTTCTATAAATAGAAAAGGGAAGGCCATAACCAGAAATAAGAATATATGAGAAAGGAAAAAGCCACACAGGTAAAGCTAAATAGTCAATAAATACAGCAAACCGGACATTTAAAAAGCTACTATGAAGATTAAAAGAAAAAAACTGTCAAACTCAGCTCAAACTACAATAAGTGGTTAGGAGATACACAGCACAAAAAGATCTAAAATATGTCATAAATCATGAAGGAGAGGGTAAAAATGTAGTCCTTACAGACTACATTTGAACTTTACCTAAAAGATTAAAACAGACTGCTCTAGGAAACAAATGATAGACAGAAACTTCATGGTAACCACAAACCAAAAGTCTACAAAAGACACGCAAAGAACAAAGAGGAAGGAAACTAAATAAAGCACTAAATAAGCAAAAGCAGCAAATCACATGGAAGAGATCGAGAGAAGAAAGGAACAGAGGACAACTATAAAAACAACCTAAAATGGCAATAAGTGCATACTTATCAATAATTCCTTTAAGTGTAACTGTGTTAAATGCTCCAACAAAAAGACATAGGGTGGCTTAATGGATTAAAAAAACATGACCCACCTATATGCTGCTTGTGAGAGACTCACTTCAAATGGAAAGCCATACAGACTGCAAGTGAAGAGATGGAAGAAATATTCCATGCAAACAGAAATGAAAAGAAGGCCAGAATAGCAATAATTACTTCAGACAAAATAAACTGTAAAACAAAAAAGGTAAAACGAGTCAAAGAAGGACACTCTGTAATTATAAAGGGGTCAATCCAAGGAGGTTATAATAATTATAAATATTTATGCACCCAACATAGTGACACCTAGATATATAAAGCAATTATTAGTGGGTGTAAAGAGAGAAAGCCACAGTAATACAAAAATACTAGGGGATTTTAGTACCCTACTCACATCAATGGATAGATCATCCAGATAAAAAATTAATAAGGAAATAATGGCCTTAAATATCATATTAGATGAGATCCACTTAATACTTACAGAACATTTCATCTAAAAACTACAGAATACACGTTTTTCAAGTGCACATAGAACATTCTCCAAAACAGATCACATATTAGGCCACAAAAATAGCCTCAACAAATCCAAAGGAACTGAAATCATAAACTATCACATAACACATGAGATAAGAATCCAGCAAAATTACTGCAAACAGGATCTACACACTGAGATTGATCTAGAACTGTATCAAGACATGAAAGTAGCAATATTTCATTTTTTCCCATTTTTAATTGTGGTGACTATAACTAACATAAAATTTACCATTTTAGCCATGTTTACGTATATAGTTCACTTAAGAATATTTAAGTTTACATTTAAGTGTTAAGTTCAGTGACGTCAAGTACATTCACATTGTTGTACGACCATTACCACCAAAAAGTAGTTAACTATTTTTAACATTTTTAAAAAAAATTTTCATAACAAGTAGTTTGCAATATGCATAAAAAGCAAGTAAGTCTCATTATTTTTGCCAATTCACCTTTTGAAATACTAATAACTGCATCAAATAATTTATTGCCTGATATCTGGTTGACAACAGTTCTGAACATACAACGCACACAAACTGTTTTAATAAAGCCTTCAGGAGAGTTAGAAGGACAATGAACTAGCATGAGTGAGGAAGTGTCACTTAGCGAAGAGAGGAAAAGCCACCTCTGCACTCTCCCACCTCAAAACTCACCTTATTTTCTTCAACCAACTTGGAAATGAGGTCATCTCTAGAAACTAAAAACAAAAAGTCCACGTAACTATGATAACAATAACTTACAACTACATTGAAATCACGTGGTATGTTTTCCCTGAGAAGCTCTGATTTTCTTTTTTTTTTTGGTAGGTATTTTGAGGATATAAAGGGAAGGCAAGTATTCCTATCACATTTTTATAGAAACTACGTCAAGGAATTATCAAGAAACTAGTCCAGAGTCGTGCACTACGATAAATAAGGTTCACACTTTATCCATCATAGATGATAATGGATCTCTGGGAGACTGTAAGCCAGAGGGGCACACCATCAAAAGTCTTCTGTTAGAGGGATCACTCGACCAGAGGCTCAGTAAAGACAGAGAGATCAGTTTGGTAGCTGTGCAGTAACTGAAGTGCAGAACGAGAGTTGGCTCTACGGCAGTGACAGTGGGGCTGAAGAGGACAGACAGACTCAGGGAGTGACAAGCAGGAACAACTGCCAGGACTTGGTGGATGCCCAGTGGGACCAAGGCAATGGATGAATCAAGGACAATATCCAGTGCTCAGACCTGGGCAGAAAGGTGGACACTGCATCTAAACAGGAATACAGGGCAAGAAGCAGGTGTTGGGGAGAGAATGAGTAAGGACTACAATACTTGAAGTTTTCATCCTGGGTCTGAGGTTTCTGCAAGGCATCCACATACAGATGTTTAATTGGCAGTAACATTCCATCTGGAGCTCAGGAGGATGATTTTGTGTGCAGAAGAAAAGACTTGAAACTACACAGTATGTGTGGTGAAAATAAGACCAAAGAGAGAAACAGAACAGTTTGGTGCTGTACATTAGTAACCAAAAGATGTAAACTTTTCTGAGTGATGTTTTGGCTTCACAGAAAATGCATAAGAACCTATTAGTTTTGTTCCACTTAAATAGTCTAAAGACAGAAAATTAAAAAGTACATAAAAGCTCACCTCTTATGTAGGATCTACACAGA
>VMDR010014470.1:0-23498 GCA_007922815.1 Macrotus californicus | reverse complement strand
TTAAGGTCAGAAAAGGAGTATTTAAAACAATGAGAATCTTACTGAAAATGTGGTTAAACTAAGTTTTAAATATAAGGGATAAAGAATTCTTTTCCTTCAGGATTACCATGTTGACTTTAGAAAAATTGAGAGGTACTATTTATTGCTAAGAACATACTCAGTCTTATTCTCAAAGATCGCTTGCTTTCCCCAGAGCTTTTGGAACTGACACTGACTGAATGCAAACCTTTTAAAACATTTCAGAACTATTAGAGAATCAGAAAAGGTTACTCTTCTTTTTTGAATGTGTTAGTTTCATAAGCTTTTCTTTTTAAAAGCAAATAAAATGAATAAGAATGCTTAATGTTAATTTGCATTGATACTATTTTCATTACAAAGTGCTTTAATCACTGAATAATCTACTATGTAATTTAGGGAATGACTTTAAAACTATTTTCCCCATTTTACAGATGAGAGTAAGCTAAAGGGCTCACGTGATTTATCCAGTGGCCCAATAGTGTATTTCATGTGCAAAGACAAATATGCATGCCCACACGCACACATGAGACAACCTGTGCATTGCATTTAGGCTAGGTATACGTATTTTTACTTTCCATCGTATCTTAAATGCCTTTCATGTGAATCCTGTACAGTGCTGGAAGTGCATCTCAGTTCTCAAGCTTAATTTGTGCTGGAAGGCTGTTAAGCAATTTATTCAAAAACCAAATCACCTGAGAAAGGTATGCAGGTATCAGCATGAAAGGGTTGTCGGGTCAAGAACCAAAGTTTTGTTCAACAACAGATGGTTTTTTCTGTGAACAACTTGGTTGAGAACCTAACTGTTCAAGATGGGAGATGTTCGAGAACCAAAGTTTGTACCATAAAAAATAAGTAAAGATTTATTGAATAAATTGTGTATGAAAGAAGGAGAAGTCATTGAATGTATATATAATAAATCCTTAGTATTGTAAAATTCTCAGAATAGTATTTGGCGCATGGTACGTACAATGTGTTAATTATATTTGCACTTCATGATGAGGCTTGTGGCTATGGGGTAGGGGATACATCGACTCAAGGGTGAAAGACAAGGTGGGAAGGCACATTAGGAGACCACTGCATGCAGAAGATGAAGAGTACCCAGACTAGCACAGGAGCAGAAATTCAAACCTAGGTGACAGACTGGAAGAGGAGTTGCAGAGTGGGGAATTGGCCCCGTTTGGACAGGCTGCATTTCAGATCCTTGTGCGATAACCTATGGAAGTCGTAAGTAGGCTGGTGAAGTACGCAGCTCCAGAGGCAGGTAGAGGATATTACCATGAACATTGAATGAGGAGGCAATGTCAAAGGGAGAGAAAAGGGAAGCAGAAATTCATCAGTGATAGTCATTTATTGAGCTCTTAACCATCAACTAGTCACTAACTGCTCTATAATAAGGAATTAATATCCTTATATGAATGAGAAAACCAAGGTTTAACAAGGATATAAGTAAATGCCTACATTTTTATTGGGTAGATTGTTTTTTCTGACGAATAGAGATTAGGATTACATCTTTTTATTTGAGCTAAGCAAAAGGAAACTGGATATCGGAAGAAGGGAGGAGAGCAAAGTCATATTATTTACCTTATATATATATATATATGTATATATATGTAAATAAATAGGTAAACATAAAAATTGTAATTCAAAACAATTAGAATACATGGATTACCATGTTAAACCATTAACACCCTATATGGAGACAAAAATGATAAAAAGTTCCTTGATGAACATTGAAAACTAGGGGACGTTAGAGGATCCAGATAAAGCATGTAAACGTGGTACTGAAATGGTCTCAGACAGTAGCTGTCTCTTGCATGGTGCTCGACCCTGCAGCATGTGCTTTGAGATGTCTGTGCTTCCACTGCTCAGCAAGCCCTCTTCTATCACTTTAGCTAATGAGGAAGGAGAAGGCACCCGTGACAGCTCAGAACTGGCCTGAATTGTGCGCCAGGCCCTGGTGTTGCTAGGAGCTGGCCTGACACAGCTCCACAGTGGTTTGTTGTGGAAAATTTCACAGAACACCAACAAGGCCACTCTGTGGCTGTGAAAAATCAAAACAAGTGAGTGGTACTCTGTAATCACTGTCTGAACACAAAAAACATGGTCTAAATCATAAAATGACCAAACAGACTCCTATGTACAGCTTTAGCCTCACTCCATTCCTTGTGCCTTATTAGGCGTATTAATCTACCCAAATTATAGATTTACCTCTACTCCCAAAAGCATGCAATCCTGGGCAATGCCCCAAAGTCAGTGAACACAAACCCCAAACCTATAATACGTCCTTTCTAATACCTTCTTAGGGAGACACACCCCAGCTTCCCGGACTATGTCTTCTCCCTTGCTGCAAAGAGCAATAAATACAAATTGTTCAACTACAGGTATGTTCATGGTGGTCTTTGGCCAGAGGGCATAGACAAAAACAGAGATTCGTGAAAACACTCATTGTTGGGTCCAGGACTCTCACCTCTGTAACAGTATGAACATTGAAAAGCCCTTGTGATTCCCTCTGTGTGAGGTGCCAGGTGCTCAAGGCTGGGAGGTAAGTCCACGCTGAATTGACTTCCTGTATTTTGCTGAAGCACGTGTTGAGTTTATTGTTTCTCTAGGAATAATGTCTCTTGGAATTTTTTGTCTAATCAAATCAGTATTCTTTGATAAAATTTAGTCTTCTATTCCACATTTTCATTGCTTGTTGGCTTGCTTAATATTTAGCATTGTCTGTAAGAGGCCAAGTCTGAAGGGAGAGGATGGACATGGGCCTGAAATACCTGTTTTTGAGCTGATCTCCAAAGGCCGAGTTCTGCGGTACTCAGACCAGCGACTTTAGGACACACTTTGCTTCAGGTCGCCATTTCTAAATCTAGTACAGACTTCTTTCTCACTCTTGTCTTTGTGTCCCTGAGAACTGGTTTGTTTAGTTTTGTCTGCCTGGACCCATGGGTGATGACTGGCCCTTGGCCATGTTCCCAGGATCAGAAATTACACATCTTTATAAAACACTATTCCTCCTAGTTATCATAATCTAAAACTGCACCTCTTCCAGGCCAAACACCTGCTTCCTTCCTGTCTGCTCATTATAACAGTAATTCGTACACCTACCTCTTTAGTAGGCACAGTTTCCCCAGGGATCTTTTGGAACTGCAATGGCCACGTAGGCTCTTGACGTGAACAAGATAATTCATTTGAAAAGTGCTTTACAACAGAAAGCAAATAAGCCCTCATGAGCGCACTGCTTGTTTGGTTTGTCTACAATGAAAGATAATTTTGTTCATTGTAGGGCTTATCCCTCCGTTTCCATAATCTGGAGTTAAGCAGTGCTGGCTTTTTAATTGCATGATTTGATAAAGTTATCAAGGACCCCAGTTACTAGCCAAATGTGCTGTCATTCTCTTTTATTAATAGGTACACTAAAACCTGGTCTTCAACACCTAGACTTTTCTTTCTCTCTTGGAGAAAAACACAAAATAAAGCTTTACAGTGACAATTTTTCATCTGCCTAAAGCCAGCTGGCTTCCTTATATTTTCTTCTTCTCTATTTTTTCTGTTCCTCTTACTCTCTATTTCCCTCTTTTGGGAAAATAAACATTATCTGACTTAAAAATGTATGTTTTAAGCATCCTAAAATACCTACATTGCTTTTATGAATTAATAAGTTACCACTGCTTCTGTAACTTCTTAAAAATTAAACTTCATTAAAATATATTTAAAAACTATAATCAACTAAATGGAATGATACTAAAGAATATAACTTAAACTGGTTCTTTACCAGTATTCTCATCTTTTTTTTTTAAAGGTTTCAGTTGTCATCATATATACCTTGAATTTCTGTACGTACAATGGAAAAGTGCATACCCCTTCCAGCACCATCAGTAAGTGAGCCAGCTTGTCAGCATTTGCTGTGTGCAGAAGATGTAATAAACCTTAAAGAACGTTTTCTAGTTATGTATCAAAGTATTAGCAAATCGGTGGGTATCAAGGAGGGCAGCAGTTTACATTGTGGAAAATCTTTATCCCTTTACACTCTGTCTGCTGGTGTCTTTCAGGCCATATCCCCTCATTTCCTTAGTGGCTCCTCTTCCTCTGCCAGACAATCAGATCTCATAAATCCTCATATCCCCTGTGAGCTGTGGCTGTTTTTTATACATTCACTAATATATCTATACACATATTCTCCCTCTGGGTGATTTTGTCCACTCTTGACCATTTTTAGTCATGACCCAAATTCTTATCTCCACGCCACACCTTTTCCCCTGGATTCATTCCCACCCAGCTGCAGGTGTTGTCTTCTGACCCCTGTGCCTTTCTGTATGCTACTTCAACCTAGACTTACCACAGGTGCCACTCTCCTTAGCAGGCTGAGGGGCACAGGTGCCTCTCTATTCCATTACTGTAACAGCCCGGGCATCTCCCTTTCTTTACATGTAGCCTGCTAAATTATAATCGTCTTTTTTATTATATTACAACCATTTTTCTTAATGGTAGTTATCAATCATGGGTATAACATAACATTTGCACAATAAGTTGTTGAACAAACAGGCTCCATTTTTTATCCACATGGTGCTCTTAACAAACCATTAATTCCAAACTAGATTGTCGGGGAGGGGGGGGATGCAAATTAAGTTTCACAAGCATCAACCATTTATTATGCCTTTTTCTGTTAAAGACTGAGTTATGTATATCCTGTAATTAGTAAAATAGCCATTAAATTTACAATTTTCTACCAGCAAAGTCACAGGATTCTTAGAATGACATGTTTACCTATTTCAATAGGTCCCGTAACTACTGCTACTCACTCTAAATCCATTTTCCCACAGAAACAAGAATAGTTGCTATTCATTGAGCATGGTTCTGTATGGGAAACACGTTGCTCTCATTCACATTGTCTCATTGATTCCTACCCACAACCCACTAAAGTAAACTCTATTATTATGCCCACTTGCTAGAAGACACTGAGGATGAAAGAGATTGAGTAACATTTCCAAAGTCATCCAGCTAGTAAGGAACAGAGTGGCTTTGAACCTGTCTCATTCCAGAGAGCTTGAGTTCTTAAACACCATGGCATTTGACCTTTCAACCATCGGAAGGGGGGTTGTGAAGCATTTGCATGTGGTAGGCCAGTCATCACCAATAATGGTGCCAAACTAAACTTTTTGATTCCAGGCAGGCAAAACTAAACAGGCCAGTTCTCAGAGGCACAAGGACAAGACTGGCCCCACGGAAAAACAGAGAACAAAAGTTCTGCCCAAGTCACAACCTACCACACTGAATGGCTTATCTCTGCCACAAAGACTATGTGTGTCTATAAATACAACTATCAATTACAAATCTATTAAAAATCAGAATTCAGATCCCATCAGTTCTGGAACTGTCTTCTTCGATATGGTCTTGTACTTGAAGAAATATTGGCCTTTTAAAGGAACAGCCATACAGTGGCAAGAACTGTTTGCTCATCAAGGATCATAGGCTGAATTGACTTTGCAGGAGGTATGCATTTTTCACTGTCAATAAATTATTCAAGTTAAAAAAAAAAAACCTCCCAGAAGCAGGTAAGATGAGGGACTGATTGAACCTTGCGGCAGGGAAGTGTTTGAGGAGAACCTAAGAACCTAGGGAAGCAGCAGCGGAGGTATAGCAGTCACTGCCCTCTGTGTCTTGCCTGTGTCACCTTCCTGGCAACAGGGTTAGATAGACTGAATCTTCAGAGGAAAGAGAAAAGTGTTTTGTTTTTCTTTTGTTTTGTTTTCTTATAAATGCCTTGATGGGCTTCGTCCTTATTTCTTCGCCATTTTGTTAATAAGACTCAAGTATTTCAGGAAATTAAGACTTCAATGTACAACCAGCACTTGATATGTTTTTTTCTTCTCCACTACCTACCGTGCCCCTAAAATGGTAACACTGATAACTATCGTAACAATTGGGCAGTAAAAACAAAAGACAGAAAATCTTATTAGTTATGGTTACCTATACCTTAACCTATAAGGGTAAGCCCATATCCTGTAGGAAATGGTACGTCTTTTAATTTACTGGGTGCCTCATATATCCCTAAGTGAATCGTTGCAGTCCTTAAAAGGGGTATTATGACTATTTAACATTATGGGGAAGCATTCCGTATTGAAAGGTGAGCAGTGAACAGCTGGACATCCTGTAACCTGCCCATGGTACCCTTGGGATCTATCTCCTCAGCAATTAGGGGGTAATAATCTGCTTAACAGAAGCATGTGTGGCCTGGCCCTTGTACTCCTCAAAGACAACCACATGGGCAAAGTAATCTCAACATTCATTCCACCAGCAGTAAAGTGACACAAGTACTAACAGAAACTGAAGGGGAATCCTTTCGCTGATATTTATTTGTTCATTGTCCTGTCTTTGGTCATCAAGAAAAAAAATACTGAGCTCCAAGAGAGTGGAAACCTGTTTGGCCTCATTCACAGCTGTGCTCCCATGACCCGTCATCACCTAGCACTGAGCATGTTACATACAGATGCTCAATAAATACGGGGGAGGAAATAAAGAAAGTCCATGCGGGAAAACGTACTCTTTTTTTTTTTTTCAAGAAGACTTCAACTCTGACTTACAGGAAAGATTAATTCAAAGAAATGAAATACAAACCGGAATCTTTTTTGTGGGTCCTGTGGATGATGATGAAGCTTGTGGAAAAGAGTGAAATGGAAGGGTCAACCAAGGACAGAACAGGATTGCTAGTGGTTAACTTTTAAATGTGGATTCTTGACCTGAAATGTGTTTCTTCCTGCACTGAAATCATTTATCCTTGCCTTTTCTCACAACTCACATATTTATTAAAGCACTTCTGTGGCATTAAGCCATGCAACCCCTACAGTCATGGTTGGAATGAGGTTATTATTTCAGGCCAGTAGAACATTTCAAGCAGGTTACTTGTTGTTATAAAGCAAAATCACACCTAGTACATTTCCAAAGGATTATAATATGATGGAGACAAGACCGTTCTGAAGCTAGAAACTTGAGAAAATCATTTTAAAAGCTCACAAGCACATATTACTCATGACTAAAGGCACCGCACTGTTATGCAACATGAGTGTCAGGGGAACAAATTTCCAACCTCATGACTCACGCTTCTGTATTACACATAATACTGGGCGTTCCCTTCATTTTAAAGAAATGTGAGCATAAGTGTGTTTATAAAAAATATGTGATATCCAAACCATGCAAACACAACAACAGCTAATAGCTTAAGAAAAATTTAAGTTGACACTGCGACCTCAGAGCCACTATTCCAAGTCGGAAAGTTACTCCACTTTTTGAAAAGTATAACCAGATAGTCAACTTCCTGCCCCAGACCAGCTGGGTCCCACCGCCTCTTTCCTAGAACTGGTTTCTGAACTGTCCATACAGGGCAAGAGAGCTACACAGCCTGGGAGAGGCCACAAAAGTAATTCCTCCCGCCGCACCCATGCCTACTCTGCCTCCCTCTTACCTTAAGGCGAGCAGGGAGAGCTTCCCATCTCTGCCCACCTCCAGAACAGTGGGTCCCTTCGGGTCTCCCTCACCCGCCCATAACGCCTCAAGGGTGACCTGCACCTAAGCCGACCCACCAGTACCTGCTCCAGAGGTCTCCGGCAGGCCCCGGGACTACACAGCTCTCTCGACAACACGATTTTCACCGACTTTATTGGTCCCCCACACCGGTGGGCCCCTCGCAGCCCACCTCCCCACTAGATCGTGCTGACCCTCCGTGACATCCAGCATATTCAAAACCACTGCGGGGTGGCTATGAAAAGAGGTTTTGCTCAGAAAGCCAGCTCCCCTCTAGCGGCGTCAGGGTCACTTGCTCTTCGCCTTCTGACTCTCTGTCTTCTTGGGCAGGAGCACGGCCTGGATGTTGGGCAGGACGCCGCCCTGAGCGATGGTCACTTTTCCCAGCAGCTTGTTTAGCTCCTCGTCGTTGCGAATGGCGAGCTGCAGGTGGCGAGGGATTATTCTGGTCTTCTTGTTGTCGCGCGCGGCGTTGCCTGCCAACTCCAGGATCTCGGCGGTCAGGTACTCCAACACCGCTGCCAGGTACACCGGCGCGCCAGCGCCAACTCGCTCCGCGTAGTTACCTTTGCGCAGCAGTCTGTGCACGCGGCCCACCGGGAACTGCAGTCCTGCGCGCGAGGACCGGGACTTGGCTTTTGCCCGCACTTTGCCGCCCTGCTTTCCACGACCAGACATGTTTCACCTCTCGCCTAAAACTCCGCGGAGAGAAAAAACAACAGCGATCCCTGGCCGAGTATCGGAATGAAACGTAACACACCGGAACTGCCTCTATCAACTCTTTGCGGTCACTAGACAACTGCCTTCCCATTGGACGCCGCAACATTCTCGGCTTCGATAACCAATGATAGGCAGACTCCACTCCCAATTAGCATGCTGACAGAGAGACCGCCTTCTCCAGCTCTGTCCAATCAAAACAGAAAACCTCTGCTTTGGGTTGGCTGCTTTGAATGTATTGGATCCTGAGGTTTCAATGTCCACGTTCCCACTCAGGAAAATAAAGTCTTAAGAATTAAGGAACCATGATCAGGAAGATCCGGAAGAAGAGATACTCCGTCCACATGTACGAAGAGCTCAAGAAATAAATGTCCCTTGAGGTCGCGCACGGTGTGTCAGACGTCGCCGCGCCCTCTAGGCGGCATTTCTCAAATAATACAGTATCCTAGGCAGGTAGTTAAATAATTCCAGAACCCGCACTTGTGGCAAGGCACTTGTGGGCAACACTGGTTCTCAAGCGGAATCACAAACACTTTACCGAATTCTGCCTGCCCAGTACCGGGCACTTTGTTCCTTTAAACAAGTGACTTGCCTCCTGTAAACCCAGAGACTCCAGCTGATTACCCAGCAGTGTGAGGAGCTGGCTCCAGGAGAAGCTTCATATGGAGTTGGCCATCTGATTTTAACTAGACCAGATGAAACGACTCCCCGCACAGCTCTGCGGATCACAGGCTGCCAATCTTGGTTTCTAAAAGCTGTGAAACTAGAGTGCTAGACTAGACCTGAATGCTTTCTTCAGAGAGGGCAGGAATAAGCTCACTTAGTCAAAACTTAATCATCTCTTGTCTCTGAAGTTTTAAGCCTGAAAAGAACCACTGCATTGTACAGGTGATGCAGGCTCGCTTAGTTGCTGAGGCCGAAAGTCTTGGCCTCGGCTTTAGCCTAGTCCAAGGTCACAAGCACCTTAGATCACGCTGTCCAGGAAGACTATAAAGTACTTGTAGACGAGCCCAATGGTAGGTAAGGTCAAGTAAGACATTCCGGTGGCACTCAGAGGTCATGAAAAGACTAAAGAAAGGGAGAATGCAGCAACTGTCTTTGCATAGCATTTGGAACAACACAACGAGTTTTTTAAATTAGAAATTACTTTCTACTAATTCACTGAGGTTATTTCATTTACCTCAGTATTTTCCATAATTATACAATTACATGACTGTGTGATGTAATGTTAAATACTTATTAAAATAAACAATAGTTTATGTGTATAGACCAAATTTACCCTCTCACCAACCAATAAAGATTTGATTTCACTGAAAAATTTTTTCAACTATGTATACATCCTTACTGTCAAGCTCAAGAGTTAACCTATCTACAGTAGTAGGGGCTGAACAAATGTCGCTGGAGCCGAGAAGCAGTATATTGTCATGCTACATGGTCATCCTGGATCCAGACCACTCTGCCCAAATCCTGACTTAACCACTTACCAGCTGACCTTGGATAAGTTATTGAACCTCTCTGTACCTATCCCAAAGTGTTTTGAAGATTAAATCTGTTAGTAAGCATCCAATAGCTGTTAGATAAACTGAATTAATGGACATGCAAATCTCTGATGCAGTTTTTAACAAGATGTTCCTGCAATAAGTTCTGTAAATTTAGCTTACATTTTTGCCTATATCATGGGAAGATTTTTAAACAGATTATTATTATTATTGGCACTGTTTTTCATTTTATTCTTGTAAATAAGAGAGATTTCTAACTTGAAAATATTCTAACCTTGATGTCTTAGTCATGATCAGTATAAACAAATCAATCTATTTTACCATCACAAGAATCCTGACTCTTCAGGATCCAATAGACTTTTCTTCTTTCCTCTGAGTCAAGGCTTAAAATCATATAGTACAATTCAACTATTCAAGTTTTTTTCAGCCATCTAGTGTTCCAAGGGCTCTTTCAAGTTATCTTTTTCTTAAATAATTTTTTTTAAGATCTCTTTATAAATTTATTTTTAGGGAGGGAGAATAAGAGGGAGAGAAGTATCAGTGTTGGGAGAAACATGGATCAGTTAGCTACTGCTTGCCTCCAACCAGGGATCTGGCTTGCAGCCTGGCATGTGCCCTGACCTGGAATAGAACTGGCTAACTTTCGGTTTTCAGGATGATGCACAACCCATTTAGCCACACCAGTCAGGACAAGACTAGGGACAGGAAGCACAATGTTTATTTATATTTATTCCTCCAGATGTTAGGTACCTGGGAAAAAGTTTTAAATCATCCTCTAAATACTGCTGCCTTTTATCACAGTGAAACCTTTTGGGAAGACAGAGTCCTGCCTCCTAGAGCGGTGACACCACTGAGTTTTGTTTTTGTTTAGGAATTTTCCCAAGGAAAAGATGGACAGCCTACTAATTGGGGATTTGCAGTATAAATCACTGCTTATAGCCACAATCATGGCGTCCATTATTTTACAAGAACTTTGAATTTTTAAGTGGAAGTAAGAACCTCAGATTACAACAAAATAAGAAATTACAGCATTTCAACTACATAAAACTATAGAAATCGTTATTTGGTTGAAAAGCAAATATGCAAATTGGGGTGAGGGAGTGGAAGAGTCAGAGAAATCTGCAGATTATGCAGAATCAGCAGCAAGGAAAAAGTTTGGGGAGAGAACAGGGAATGAGGGGGAACGTTAGAACTTTGAAATAATTTAATTCTCCACTGGGCCACAAAAGAGAACAGAGAACCATTAAAAATGTTTCTCCTTTCCCACTAATGACTTCAAGAAATGCACAGGTGTAAAGCAATTGCTTTGAAATCCAACAAGATGTAGAGCATCACTGGTTCCTATTGATTTTCACATTGGTCTGGAAATGGTTATTATGAGAGTAAGCATTCCATTTGAAAAGTATAGAATTAGAATTTGAACACACATGAGAGAGAGAGAGAGACCAAGGGCCAGCAGGGAGGTGGAGAATAGAGAGAGATGGAGGGAGGGAAACCGAGCATGCAAAGGATCTGGCCTACTTTGTTTTAAGCGTTGAGAAAAGACAAGATACATTCTATTGAGTCTTTCCTCAGTTTTATGGCAAAAATAACAGTAAGTTTTCCAAAAAATCAAATAAAAACAATCAGTCTTATTCTGCCTACTACTTACTTGACTCACTGTTGTGGAGAGAAAAAAAGTCTCCTGAGGGCCTAGAGCTCTGCTCACTTTCTTGAGGTTTTCAAATACGTCTGCAGCAAGGAACTAGAAGCCCTGGTCTAATTTCACAGAATTGTTGGCTGCTTACTCTTCTGTCCCAGTGAGATACCATCGTAAGGATGTCTGACCCAGGTAAAGGTGGCAAAGGTCTGGGTAAGGGGGCATCAAGCATCATCAGAAGGTCTTAGAGAAAATATCCAGGGCATTATGAAGCCTGCTATTTACCATCTTGCCGAATGAGATGATGTGAAGCACATCTCTGGGTTCACCTATGAGGAGACTCGGCAAGCTCAAAGTGTTTCTGGAGAATGCGACTCGTCCTGTGGCGACTTACACGTAGTCTGCTGAGCGCAAGACGGTCTGGCCATGGCTGTGGCATGGGCACTGAAACGCCAATCCCATTCTGTATGGCTTCCGCAGCTTACCTCCAGACTCCACAAGGCCCTCTTTAAGACCCCCAAACACGTCAAGAAAAGAGTCGTTAATGCTACCTACGGTGTGAATGTTGGATCAAAATGCAAATAGGTGCTTTAGATGACATTCCAGATGCCATTAAAAGTAGTAAATCTGCAGCGGAAGCAACTGCTCTGGAGGGTGTCCCCAAGTGACAGGATTAATGTTTGAGGTTTGGGAGGGGGGTTGGTGTGAGCAGTCAAGCTCGGAGTGGGGAAATTCCACATTTTAGGAGTGGCAGAAGGTGTCTAGGCAGCTCAGGCCTCTGGCTCTGAACAGGGTTGGAGTGGCTTCTCTGTAAATCAGGGCTAGCCGACATTACGCCTCTTACTGGACGTTAGGGTCACAACGTCAGAGGGGCGGTTCTTCCCCAAGGCTGCAGGTGCCTGCCCTCGCAGAGCTGGGGACGTTGCAGTGTCCGATAGGAAAGCGCCTGCTGCAGGCAAGTCAGAAAGCGCCAAGTGCAGTCCTGTGGTTTGCTGGAGTATTGCGGGGTATAAATGTTTTAATTTTTTTGCTGACGTTTTGATTAAGTGGTGACCAAGCTCAGACGCTGATGACTAGACGGCCAAGTGCGGGCGACATCCAAGGCCTGGTCAAGCTCGTGGCCTCTGCACTACCCTTGGGCCATCTGCACAAAGTTCGCATCGCAGAGCCAGTGAGCGTCCGTCCCTGTCTCAGATCTGGTGGCCGGAGTTGGTACCGAACCCCTGACGCGGGAAATGCAGGAATTAGCCCACGGTGCAGCCAGGGGCGAGGCGCGACATCCTACCCAGCATCCAGGCCCCGCTGTTGCTCAGGAGACTGTGAAGAGACCCGTTTCAGCCTGACGATAAAACCTGGCTTCAGAGTAAAGGCTATTTTCAGAGCCGCTCGCGGGACTGTGCAGGGAGATGGCTGGTGGGTTGGCTCTACTAAGTTCGGTGAAAATGGGCGAGGAACTGTGTACTAGCGGGCTTCTGCTCATTGGTCCGGCTGTGTGGCGCAGAAGCCGCCGGTTTGAAGGCGTTCTCTAGAGGCCACTGTAAGGCTGAGATAGGGGGTGCTTACCTAACATGCAGGCCAGCTGGGGCTACCAGAGAGGCCAGGCCCTACATAACTCAGTTTGATGGCCTCCCCATGCTATTAACCAACACTTTCTTATATGACAGAAAAAGGGAAGGCACTTAGGACCCCTACAATGCTGGGTGATTCCCAGCTCTGGCTTGTCTAAACATCCTGAAGTCAGTTAGCTTCCGGGATGCGGTTGCCCAGAGTGGTCTGGGGGAGTTTCCCGTCCTTGACAGCTATGTATGTCTCATTTTAAATGACATATGTCTCAAATACACTCAGGGAAACATTCTTGTATTCCCTCATTATACCATTTTTTGGTGTGCCAGGCACTTTGGAATGCTTGGTGTCTCGCTGTTGCATTCAATTCTCCAGCAAAGTTATGAAATACTTACAGTCATGTGCCACACAATGACAATTAGGTCAATGAGGGACTGAATATACAAATGTGGTCCCATATGATTATAATGGAGCAGAAAAATTCCTGTCATCTAGTTACACTGTAGCTGTGGTAAGGTCACAGTGCAAGGCACGACTCGGGTGTTGGCGGTGGTGCTGGTGTACATAAGCCACCTGCCGGTCGTGTAGGAAAAGTAACATGTAATTATGTACAGTACATAATATTTAACCACTACAATAAATAGCTGTCACTGCTTTATGTATTTACTATATTTTTTATGTTTATTTTAGGGTATGCTCTTTCTAGTTTTAAAAAAAACTGCTATAAAATACCTATAATGAGCACCCATGTTTCTGGCCCAAACTTTCAGGAAGAAAACCTTTTGTTTTAATTTTTTAATTAAATTATTTATTTATTTGTATTTAGAAACAAAACCAATTATCATATTGCAGGGTATTATTTTGCATACAGATATCATTATTGCTTCCTAGAGTTACACGTTTAACACATAAGCATAAATAAAAGAATTAAAAACATTTAAATAGATATGGAATTAGTACTACCCATGTATAGTGCACACCTTTACTCTCCCTTCAAAAATTTGGGCAAAAAAGTGCTCATTATACATGGCAAAATACTGCAGTGTATTGTGTTACGCCATCAGCAGCCTCATACCCCTGCTCTTTACCATGTGTCTTATTTGCATCTTTTTCTTTTGTGCTTGATTTAATCTCCTGTTGTTTTGTACAGCAACATGCTCCACAGGCTTGTAGCCCACCAGCAATAGGCTGGATCCCATAGCCCAGGTGTAAAATAGGCCATGCCATCTCGGTTTGCGCAAGTGTACTCTATGATGTCCATACAGCAATGAAATCACCTAAGGACACATTTTGCAGTGAATGACTGTATTATTAGTTACCATTATACAGGTGAGGAAACTGATGGGGTGGGGAGGGAGGTAAAAAGAAAAAAACTGGAGGCAGGATTTGAGCCCAACACTGTTGGATCCCACACCCTTTATCCTTAACTCTTATGCCACCGCTTCTGCCATGGAGGGTCCCTGTCCTTATTGGCTGACATTTCACATCCAAGTACTTTCTCATGCTCCACAAGCACTCAGCTGTATTCATGATGCCGGTGTTAATTAAATTTCTAGAGGAGTGAGACAGTCCCAGAAGCTCAATTTTCTCTAATGCAAGTGGGAGGAGGGGGAGATTTTACTTAAAAGAAACAGCAAAGTCAGGTAAACTTCTGTCTTCATACTTGTTGAGTGTGAATCAGTGAATTTAAGTAGGTGGATAGTATACTTAATAAATCCCCAATTTAACATGAATCAAATTATTGAGGCTGAAGGATGAAGGTTAGGACCTCAATGAAGTATGGAAATGAGTATTCATATGACAATTTAAAATATCTATTCCTTAAGTATTTAACCTACCTGGAATTGTTTCTTTTATTTGTTTGTGTTTTTGGTAATGGCCTCAATTCTTTGTACCTGTGAAACAGAACTTACGTTCTCTCTTATAGCATAGCTATTTTTGTTCATGTTTGATGCTCTTTATAAAATATAGTAAAATTATCTGAGCACAGGAAATCTTTATTTTTATCTGTTATTATGAGTCCCATGGTAGCACCTGGTGCTAAAGCAATCATACTTTCCAAACCAAAACTGGGTCACATGTTTTGAGAATACAACAGAATGTCTGAAATTGGAACTGAGATTTTCTGAAGTTGACTAATAAAATGCCTTGCTACAGATGTTGGTTAAACAAAGCACTTCATTTAAAGCCTCTCTTATAATGCCTCTCTTACAGTGTGAATAGAAGGCTGTGGAAATTAGACCCTGTAGCAAAGTCATCTCTTCTGAATTTTGAATATTTAATAACTCTTTTGTTCCAAGTACTGTTAACTTTTGAAGATTCAGAGAGTAAATAAGCACAGTCCCTGCCACCAAGAAGCTTCTATTTTCCAAGTAAAGAGGGGGCAAGGAAGTACACCTGTGTAGCTGTACACATCTGGTTTGTTCTAATAGAATTGTATGGATGAAATGCTATTGGTGTACAGAACAAATTTTGTCAGGCTTAGGGGGGGAATCTTCAAAGACCAGGTAGCCAAAGGCTCATTGCAGAGGTGAAGGCCACACCAGACTTGGAGAAAAAACAGCACGGACAGATGCCAGAGTAGTTTCCAGGCCTGGTGTGTTTAGGGAAACTCCTAATATTGGATATGTAATTTGCCCTGTTGCCCAAGAATAACGCAATGGACTGGGTAAATGGTTGGATAAAAATTGAAACCAAGTCCAAATAAGACAATAGAAAAATAGGCAAAAGACAGTGGATAAACATGGCCAATAAGCATAGGAAACGATGTTCAGTTTGATTAGTCATCAGGGAAGTGCAAATCAAGATCACGATGAAATGCCATTTTTTCACTAACTCACAAGAATTTAAAAGTACAATGGCAAGTGTTGCACAGAATCTCTTATTTTGCTAATAGGAGTATACATTGGTTCAACTATTTATGAACCAAAGGTTGTCATTATTCCGTGAGCTTGAAAATAGATTCATGTACATGCTGGACCAGCAGTTCCACACTATCTGATTCCAGTATGTGGAAAAGGAGAAATAATTGTAAGGAGATAATGGTCATCGGGAGATTAATATTGAAAACTACACTAAATCACCTATAAGTCTTTGTACTTTTCAAATTCCTACCACACCCACCTTTTCTTTTATTTCCTCAAGGTCCTTTTAAAAATCCATTTGTTCAATAAATACTTACTGAATTTTGACTACATTGTTCTAGGAGATAGACATACAGAAATGAGCAAGGCAATTCAATTCCTTGAAATCATAGAGCTTAAATTCTAATGTGGGAAGCTAATTAATTAATTGATTAATTAACAAGGTAGTATCAAATAATGGTAACTTTTATAAAGAAAATAAAGTAGGATAATCTAACAGAGAATGACCAGGGGAATGAGTTCTTTAAACTGGATGATCCCAAGAAATGCCTGTAGGAGGTGCCATTTGAGCTGAAATCTGATGACAAAGTCACCACGTGGCCAAGAATTGCAGGCAGAAAGAACAGCTGAGGCAAACGTCTTTGGAGTGGGTGGAACTGTGAGCAAGGCAGAGAATGATAGGCAATAAGACCTTCCATATGGCAAGGTAAATTATCATGTAGAGCCCTGGCCTGGTAAATTTATTTTAGAAATAAGAAAACTGAACAGCAGCCAATTTAAGTAGCTTGCCCGAGTCCATATGCTTAGCAAACAGCTAATACAGGACTCAAATCTAGCTCCAGGTTTTGTGCTTTTTGTTTAAGAATATCAAATTGCCTTCTGGAACTCAAGCTCTTCTTTGCTTCAAGATACACCGTTCTGTTCTTTAATGCTTGCCCTGCCTTTCCAACTATCCGCTAAGGATGTGTCAATAAACAAAATTGGCAATTGCTCTGTTCATGAGGAGTTTGCACTCCCAGGAGCTGATCACTGTCCTCCCCCTAGCTATCATTTTAACCTGAATGACTACAGTATGAGGAAGTAATCCTTCAGCTACCTGGGGGTGGAGGCCGGGAGTAATAGCTGGCTTCTCTACAGGAAAACAGAGTTCATTTTTTCAGGATTGGACTATCCACCCAACTAAGCACTCTGACAGCCTAGGGAATGGACTGCCTGCTTCCTTCTGTTGTGTTTGAAGTAAGGGAAGGCAAATAAAGTGATTGCCAGAGCACAACAAACTTTATTACAGCTAAGATACATTACTACTATCTCTAACACATACTTCCGAGAGTACGTAAACACAGCCACCTGGACAGAGAGCTAATCCCAGAGTCACAAGGAAATTTAACAGATTTCTAGCTACCTCTGGTTAGTATGTAACTATCAACTCACTCAGCCCTTCCCGAACAGGTACAGACTGGACTCAGGAAGGATGGAAAGGAAGACTTTGCTCAAGGATTAAGTAGAGTTTCTGTTGGGATGGCAGAGGGGAAGATTCCAGGGAATACGTATCTTAAGGAAAAGAAACCAGCCTGTCAGCCGGCAGCATCCCAGGCACTGGAGCTAGATTTAGATGGGCACCCCTAGTCTACAGCTGCAATTTGACTGTCAGTGGGGTCACCCTACCTGGTGATCTACATGAGATTACATTGAATCTCATTACATGCTTGTAGAAAGTCCCAAAACCCACCCCGGTATTTCATCAAGTCCCGAAGTCTTGAGTTGCCACGATCATCTCCGACTTGAAACTCCTGCTTCTGCGCATCGGCTAGCCATCCTGTTCCTGTTCTTACCCCGTCGATCTGACACTGATCTGAGCATCTTTTCACACATCCCACAAATTAGGCACGTTGTGTACAGCACAGGCTTGACTGAAGGTTTGGGAAGAGCTAACCAGTTTTATCCATTTCAAATTCCCAGTAGGATACAATTATTATGGAGGCAGAAATTTGTTCATGCTTTTTATAACTCAAATGCTGAGAACAATTAGAAGGTGCTCTATAAATAGCTGTTGTATGGATAAGGTAAGGCATTCTTTTCTCATGGAAAATGCCAGCAACCTCAGTTATTTCATATGCTCTTGTTCTTAAAAGTCTTCAGCTGCCATCTCACCAGGCCCTCCTCACTGGCCTTTTCTTTCTTTCTAGCTTCCAGCCTCTGGCCATCTTGTTGGCCCCGCCTTCTCTTTTTCTCTTTCTACCTCTCCTCCTCACTATCTCCGTCCTGATTGGCCCTGGGACCCTGAAGTTTTCCTCATTTATATAAAACAGCTTGTGTTTCTCTATGTCTAAATCAGAAGGTTTGCATATCCAAACCCATCTGAGTGCTCAGCAACGCCAAAGCCTTTTAGTTACCCTGCTCCATCTGGCATTACGTTATCCTATGCAGACAGGGCGAGTAAGTATTTCCTTCACAGGAAAAAAATTAGTTAAAGGAGAAGTTACTAAAAAATTATGTCGTTATAACTTAAAATGTTTACTTTATCTCAAAACATCTTCATGTTTATTTCTTCATCAATTGGTTGGTGTCAGAGCAAGAAATTAACTCTGAGCCCCAGATTGGAGTTCAGAGTCAGCTTTTTGAAGTAAATCACACCCTTAGTGTATCTTGTACTGTTTTTAGTGTTTGCCATATTAAGGCAGTGGACAAGCTAAGGGCAAGTTTTGCTTGTGTTTTTTTTTCTTATTCCACAGTGTTTTATAAGCAGTCTTGCCACAGCATATTTCCTAGTGATGTGCCTTTGTTTAGGATATCCAATGGTTTTTCAAATGTATTTCGTCAGATTACATAACATTCAATTAAGGATATAATAGTAAATAAATTTGGCAAATTTAAGCACAGACAAAAGAAGCCCCCAGTAAGCAAATGACTTAACAGGAAGGAGCAGCAGGCATGCAGTGACCCAGGGATTCCGCGTGTATTTCAGTAGATCTGGTGAGGCCGCGGAACTGTCAGTTAAGAAATACTTTACTGTAGCTACTTTTTCTCAGTAAATTTACATCGGAATCTCTACCTTTGTGTCTAGTAAAGAAAAAAAAAACTTTGATGTTTTAGTTTCATTAGTTCTTAGTACGATTCCTTTGGAAAAACCCATTTTTGCATCTCAAAGCAATAAGAGACTGCTATAGAGTGTGTTCCCGTAGGCCTGAAGGAGGTGAGAAGGGGGTCTTAGTAGGAAGCAAATAAAGGAGACCCTAAGTGTTGCCAAAAATGAGGGAGTGGCACACGCAGGTGACTTGTTCAGCTGCCCCTTCCCTTCTTTTCTCATATCTTTAGAGGTTTTGCATTCTGTTGAAGAGTATGTCTCATAAACCTGCTAACCCGGGTGTTCCATTAGTCGCTTTTGACCCTTGAAACTTTCCCAGCAGAACCTGCCTCCTTTTAATTGTGATCTGCAACATGAAGAAGTCATAATTTTTGCTTTAAAGGATCAGGGAAGGACTGTTATCTTGGTTTTTCACATTTGAAAATCTTTTCCTGGTTACATGCTATAATCAGATGATTCCCAGAACTGCTTCTACCTTTGGTTTTTATATCTGAATTAAAAGCACATGGTAGTTTTCTACCTCCTCCACCCCTGACATGACTTTCTTTTATATTTGCAATTCCCAGAGCAAATGAAAACAAAACAAAAATAGTCTACTTTTTTCCCTACCCTCAGGAAGTGGGAATAGCAACGAATTAACAAGTAGGAAATTAGAGTTCAGTCCAAGTTTGGCCACCGAGTGTGCATAAGAAGCTGGGGGCAGCAGTCTTGTGGGACTCAGCTTTTTAACCTGTGAGACCCGACACTCTCTCTGGGTACATGGTGCCACAATTGAGTTAAATTGTGACACCCAGATGGTATCAGAGAATTACTTCATTCATGGAAAACCCACACATCTGGTGTCAGCAGTGAAGTAGGAGAAACACAAGGAAGATTTTCTTTCACAGATGCCTTTTCTTTCTTTTTCTTACCTAATTGCTCTGGCTAGGACTTCCAGAGCTATATTGAAAAGGAGTGGCAAGAGTAGGCACCCTTGCTCTGTACTGGGTCTTGGAGGGAAAACCTTCAACTTTCCCCATTGATTATGATGTTGTTGTGGGATTTTCATAGATGGCCTTTATTATGTTGAGGTAAGCTCCTTCTATACCCATTTTGTTAAGAATTTTAATCACAAATGTGTGTTCAATTTTGTCAAATGCTCTTCCCGCATATGCTGAGATGATCATGTGTTTTTTCCTTTCATTTTATTAATGTGTATTACACATTGATTTGAATATATTGAACTATCCATGCATCTCGGAGATAAGTCCCACTTGATCATGGTGTATGATACTTTTCCTGTGATACTGAATTCAGTTTGCTAGTATTTAATTGAGGATTTTTGCATCATCAGGGATATTGGGCTGTAGTTTTCTTTTTTGATCTCTTTATCTGGCTTTGGTATTAGGGTGATACTATCCTCATAAAATGAGTTTGGAAGTGTTAATTCTTCTTTGTTTGTTTTTGGAAGAGTGTAAGGATGATTGGTATTAATTCATCTTTGAACGTTTGGTGAAATTCACCCATGAAGGCATCTGGTCCTGGGTTTCTTTGTTGAGAGGTTTTTGATTACTGTTCAATATCTGTATCTATTATTGGTCTGTTCAGGCTGTATATTTTTTCTTTATTCAGCTTTGGTAGGTTGTATGTTTCTGTGAATTTACAGAATTCTTTTAGGCTACCCAGTTTGTTAATGTATAATTGTTTATAATAGTCCCTTATGTTCTTTTTTAATTTCTGATACATCCATTGTAATATCTGTCTTTCATTTTTGATTTTATTTATTTCAGTCTTTTTTTTCCTTACCTAGGACTGAAGTTTGTCAATTTTGCTTATCTTTTCAAAAAACCAATTCTTAGTTTTGTGGGTATTTCCTATTCCCTATTTGTCTTATTTCTATTGTTTTTTATTCTCCATTTGAATCATTTTTGCTTTAATCTTTATTATTTCCTTCAGTCTGCTAAATTTTGGTTTAGTTTGTTCTTTTTCTAATTACTTGAGGTATAAGTTTAGATTGTTTATAAAAGATCTTTCTTCTTCTTTAGTGTAGATATTTATCACTATAAATTTCTCTCTTATTACTGCTTTCATTCCATCATTGGTATGTTGTGCTTTCATTTATTTGCCTCCTTTTATTTTTAAGTTGTCTTTTGAGTTCTACTTTGACCCAATATTTGTTCAAGAGTCTGTTGTTTAGTTTCCACATATTTGTGAACTTTCTGGTTTTCTTGGTCTTATCGATTTCTTTTTTATAAAGATTTTATTTATTTATTATTTTAGATTTTGATTTTATTTATTTATTTTTTTATTTATTTTCTGTTTCTCACATCTCACATGCCCCCTACTGGGGACCTGGCCCACAACCCAGGTATGTGCCCTGACTGGGAATCGAACCGGCAACCCTTTGGTTTGCAGGTCAACACTCAATCCACTGTGCCACACCAGCCAGGGTTGACTCCTCTCTGTCTCTAGTGCCCCAAATCTAATGCAATATCACGTCCAATCCATTTTACCTTTTAGATATCTCTTGAACCCATCTCCATGTCACTGCTGTCATGCAGGCCTCCTTTTCCTCTATACTGGAACACAGAAACAGCCTCCTAATTTGCTCCATGTGCCCTCTCCTGCTTCTCTCCAGGTTATTCCTTCCCTAGCAGGCTAAGTGGTCTTTACAAATTTCATCTGATCATATCTTTTTCTTGATTCTTGATAAAGTTTCAAATCCTTAATGGCTTACATTAAACCACATGGCCTACCCTACCTACTCCTCTGGCATCTCTTATTGCCACTGGACTCCCAGCTTTCTCCACTCCAGCCATTCTGTATGCCTTTCAGTGCTTCAAATATTCGTACCACTTCCCATATCTGGAACTTTGCACGGGCTGTCCCCCTCCCTCACCCCTCCCGTGCCCTCTCCATTTAGCTAACTCCTGTCCATCCTTCAGGGCTCAACTTAAAGAATAGTTTGTCAGGGACACTTCCCTGACTTTCTAGAATAGGTTTGGTTAGTCTTCTCTATGCTTTCACAGCACTTAGCACTTTTTTCATTGTTGAATTTAGTTATTCATAAGTATTTGTTTAATGTTTATCTACCCTACTAGACTGTTAATGTATCCATTTCATTCACGGTTGTATGCCCAGTGCCTTGCCAATGTCAAACACATCATCAAGTCTTAATAAATAGTCACTGAGTGATTGAAAAACAGCTTTTCCTAGTTAAAGATTCAGTTTCAATGTACACTTATAACCTAAACATGAATAGTCCCTCATATTTGTGCTTTTGTTAACCCTTTTGGCTTTTTTTCCATATTATAAAGCTTTTTATGTACACACTATACTTGTCTCTTCCTCTTTTTCCTCTTCCCAGTGATGTGTCATAAATTGTATTTTTATTGGGTGAGGCCCAGGTAATCTCCTTGTTTATAACTCTGACCTTTCTGTGAGCAAACACACAGAACGAACTTTGGTTTATCTCCTACCATAATGTAGCTGCTAATTACTGGCAAGCAGGCTGTATCCTATGGTCCACGTGACCAGTGAGGTATGACCAGAAAGGAACGGGTGGAAGAGTGGAACGAGGGACCCAGCTAGAGGCTGTCTAGCTGGAGTTCCTGTCTCCCTAAAAGCCCGGAGTGAAGCAACTGAGCACAAGGAGTATGGTTCTGAGGTGAGCGAGGTCATGAAGACACCACTGTTAGGCTTGGTTTTGCCGTCACTGCTCCTCTGTCCAGTGCTGATGATTTTGACCACCTCGATGAGGCGGAACTGCAACAATGGCAATTACCAGATCAGCGTCCTGATGATGAACAACTCGGCCTTCCCAGAGTCCCATGAGAACTTGAAAAGTGCAGTGAATAAGGGATTGCAAATGGTGAGAGAGCGTCTAATTAATAATGGTAAGGATATGGTACAACAGGGTCCTCCTCCTCCCTTTGGGGTCAAAGTGTTGCTAAGTGAAGATCTTGTGTTCTTTGCCTGATCACCAACTTTCTCTAAGGGTCTGCCTCACTGCTCCTTTCTATTTGAAGGCACTACATTCTCAGACAGAAGGGTTTGAGTCTTCACCCATAATCTGCCTGGCTCTGGGAATAGCCTGAGTCAGGGAATGCCAGGTGTTTACAGCAGTGAAATGCCCCAGATAGCATTGCAATAAAAACTGGATTTACTACTCAGTTCCAAGGAGGCATCATATTCCCTCCTATAGCTGCTCAGAGGCAAGATTGGTTCTGGACCTGAGATTTCACAGGATTACCAGCCAAGAAAATGAATTAACAGAGTCAAATTCATACAGATGCTGAATCTTTCTCTGTGATTTTTAATCCATCTGTTCATTTTTTACATTTTTGGTGGCTATTATTATAAGACATAGTCAATATAATAAATTTCCAATCGAATTCAGCATTGCAGTTCTTCATTATATCTTTTAATTATTAAAATAAACTTTACATTATATAAAATATGCAGAATAAAATACATAAGATATGAGAAAAATCACCCCTGGGAATTTCTAGCAACCTGGATATTTCCAGCATCTTTTTAAATGTTTCAGTTTCTTGTTTTTTAAGAACATACCTGGGGCCACTGTGGAGTAGAAACAATTTTCTATCCTTCTGATTTCA
>VMDR010014469.1:0-23500 GCA_007922815.1 Macrotus californicus | reverse complement strand
AATCCTACTTGATCATGGTGTATCATCTTTTTGGTGTACTGCTGGATCCAGTTTGCTAATATTTTGTTGAGGATTTTTTAGCATCTATTAATATATTCATCAGGGATACTGGCCTTATAATTTTCTTTCTTTGTAGTGTGTTTACTTGGTTTTGAAATTAGGATAATGCTGGCTTCAAAAAATGAGCTGAGAGTGTTCCCTCCTCTTGCATTTTTTGGCATAGTTTGAGAAAGCTAGGTGTTAGTTCTTCTTTGAATGTTTGGTAAAGTTCACCTGTCAAGCTATCCAGTCCAGGGCTTTTGTCTGTGGTTATTGTTTCAACTTCTTAGTTACAATCTGTCTATTCAGATTCTCTGACTCTTCCTGATTCAGTGTTGGAAGTTTATATGTTTCTAGGGATTTATTCTTTTAATCCAAATTGCCTAATTTGTTGGCATATAGTTGTTCTAATCTTTGCCATTTTCATTATGATGTGCCTTGGTGAGAGTCTGGGGTAAGATGTCATTATAATGTTCTTTTCAGTTTTAGGATTTTAAGTTACTTCCGTTATTGTACTGTGTATACTGACTGCCTTTATCTACTAATCTTTTCATTTATTTTACATTTAAAATTTATTTTTAGTAACCACATGTACGATTAATCTGAAGTGTTTCTTTCAAGGATGAGATTTATTTATTTAGTATATATGTTATGTCACTTCAAATAAAATCCTATCATAGTTCCTTAAAACAATTTTCACAAATGGAGGCCAATTAGGAACAAAATTTATCAGAATAATCTTAGTTTGGATTTTGTTTCTTATTTTTACTTTTGTTGACTTATAAGGGCAGATTCACTCCAAACCATGATCTTGAAATGAGGAAACTGTGTGGCTTATTTTATGAACTTGGTATGATAGGTGGAAATAATTTTTCTCCCAAAAGGTCGAACTCAAGAAAACAGTAACGTATTTTCCCTCCTCCACTTTATCCTTTTAAAGTAATAAAATAAGAAATTTAGGTTTAAAGTAAACTTTTTAAAAAATTAAATTAAATTTTTAAAATTTAATGACTTTCAAAAAGTCATATGTAAATGATTAGAATGTGTTTTCAATTAAAGTATTATTCCAGCATATGCAGAGTCATAATGCATTGCCAAAAAACTGTAGTCTGGAAGCAAACCAGAATACTGAAAATAATGCTATAATTTTTTAAATAAGAGGAAAATATTTTCATACACACGAAGTTTTTGGTTCAAGTGGTATGTAACCAACTAAGTGACTTGTCTGTTAAAGCATTCTGTCCCAGAAAAGCTTCATTCTTGATAAAATTGATTGCATTAGCACATTACTGATGATAATGGGCATACATTTTTTTTTCTCCCCAAAGTGATGCTGTGGTTTTGCTTTTGGAAGAGAGTGCAAGTTTTCTGTGGCTTAATATTAAAAATGCTTCTTAAAAACTTGATATTGTTATGCATTAAACCAGAACTCTTGGAGCTTTTCCAGATTTTATTGCTTGTAGTCACTCATTCCCTTTAGTAGATATTTTATGAACTTGTTTCCACTTGCTGGAAAAGTAGAATTTTCCATAATTAAGAGAAAACATCAGTTACTTTATCCACTTGGCTTTGTCTTTGCTTGTTATTGTTTGCTTTAGAGATTTATATAAGTTATTGACATGATTCAGATTCCAGTGTGTGAAATAGGCCTTTTGAGAAGGTGCTTTGAATGGAAAAATAAATATCTTACAAAATATCTAGCTTTGGGCGTGTTCAGTTCTATTTGGATTTCTTGTTTTTCTTTGCATTCACACCTGTATTCCAATATAGTGTATATTTGAGTATAAAATGGTTTCAACTTATGAGACAGGATAGTAAAATATCAAAGAATTTTTAAATACATCTATTAAGGAAAATGCGAATATTTAGAATTTAAATAAAGTTATTTTACACTCTACATTACACCCTATCTCTCTGTCATTTTTATAGGCATCTTCTAATTTGCAGGCAACTTTCCTGTCCTCAGTGAGTGATGTACAACTTATGTTCCACAAAACCCTCTGCCACCTTCCTTCACAGCTTCATATTTTCTGGTGATAATTCTTCATATCCTCTGTGTTTTTATTTGCCATCTTTATCATTGCCATTCTTTAGATCTATATCTTAACTACCCAGAATATTGGCTTACTTTTAAAATTCTATACTCTCTGCATATAAGTTAGGATGATTTATTTTTTAAAAACGTGATGGCTGTTTAGTGAGTCAGTATTTATCTTGCTATCAAGAAACTTATTTGACAGGGAATGGATAATATTTATAAGTAGCCGTGGTACTTACAAGAGAAGTAGGAATAAAGTACTATGCAAATTCAGAGGAGCAAAGAAATAATTCTAACTGGGCAAACAACAGGAGGTGGCATCTAAAATACTGTTAAAAAATTTAAACATACAGAAATATAAACAGTAATATAAAAAAGAAATGTTATAATTCTGCCATTCAGAACTAATAAATGTTATTTTCAAAAGTCTAAAGGTAACATATCTCTTCCTTCCAAACAAAAGAAAGGCTGTAGAATGCTTAAGTTGGACCACCCCCTCCTATTTTTCTTGCTGTCTTTGTTACAGTGTATGGTGGTGGTGGTGGTGGTGGTGGTGTTTTTGGCTCATCTTTGCTTCATGTATCCTCTTCTTCCATTGGGGTTTTATTTCCTTGTTGCTGAAATATCTTCTTTAGCGAGTCTTTCACATTTTCTGTTTTAGTGCTGCTAAATTTTTCATGTTTTTCCTCACATGTGAGGTCTGCCCAGAAAGAATCCAGCCACTAGCACAACATTGACATAACCTGGCAGCCAAGGAGAGTGGACTGAAATACACATGCATGAACAATAGCAACTCCACTGTACCAATCAGTGAGGATGGTAGAAACTTTGAGTGAGCATGTGCACTTTGTGGCCAAGGCATTCAACATGACTGAGCAAGTAGAGCAACGAATCCAATCAAATTTTGCGATAAGTTTGAACATTCCTCCATGGAAACTATTCAGATGGCTGCAGCTATGGGCAACTGGTGATTGGCTACTTCATCACAATAACACACCCGCTCATGCATCACATCTCATGCAGTTTTTTGGTGCAGCATCAAATCACCCAGGTGACTCAGCCCCCCTATAGCCCAGACTTGGTGCCCTGCAACTCCTGGCTTTTCCCCAAACTAAAGTCACTTTGAAAGGGAAGGGATTTGAGACTGTTGTTGAGATTCAGGAAAATATGACAAGGCAGCTGATGGCAATTGAGAGAACTGTGTGAGGTCCCAAGGTGCCTATTTTGATAGGGACTAAGGTGTCCTTGTCCTATGTACAGTGTTTCTTGTAACTTGTATCTTCTTCAATAAATGTCTCTATTTTTCATGTTACATGGCTGGATACCTTCTGGACAGACCTTGTGTATCTTCTAATTCACAATTTCAGACAAGATCAGGCACTTTCAGGGTGGTATGGCCATAGTCTAATTCACTAATTTCAACTGCTTAACCTGTTAATTGAGATTTTTATTCCCAGAATCTCTGTTTGATTTATTTTAAAAAGAAAATGCCTCTCTTTTTCATATTGTCTTTTTCTTGCCTTATGGCATTGATTTCTTTCTACATAACTTCTGACTCCCCCCAAACTTAACTATAGCCCTTTTCAGTATTTGCAAGGGATAGTTCTATGACTCCCCCTGTAGAAACCTAAATTCATGGATGCTCAAGTCCTTATATAAGATGGTATGGAACAATATATATAGTCGGCCATTTGCCTCCATGGATTCCCATCATCAGTTGTTTCAATCCATGGATGCGAAACCCAGGGATAGGAGGGCCAACAATGTATTTATTGAAAACTGTGTGTAAGTGGAGCTGTGTGGTTCAAACCCATGTTGTTTAAGGATCAATTGAATACTTCTTTTAATGTTTCTTTTCAGATTTTCTTATCTATGGCACCAAGTGTGTTGTCCTGCCACTGGTTGTGTTTTCTGAGTTTTTTATAAGTGAGGCTCAATTTCATCTTTTAAAAATCTGTGAACCCCTTTTTAGTGGGAGTTGTTTTCCCATGAGCTTTGGATTGTGAAGGCATGTTGATACAGGGATTCACATTTGCATCTGCCAAACTCCTGTTGGCTTCACCGACAGGCTGGACCCATTGTTAATTCTTAATTTGTCAGAGGTGGAACGGGCTTCAGTATTGTGATATATTATGTATAATTTCTTCCCTACTCATGCCCCTAGACTTTCTTGTGACTGTCTCTAGGCCAGTGAGCAAAATTTCCCTACAAGTTGCTTTATACATGGGACAACATTTTGTAGATATAGGTTAATATGCAGGAAGCCAAGCCCAGTCCCCGCCTCCAACAGGACTGAGATCCGTCCCCTGTACTTACATGGTTGTTGAATCGCTGGTACCCAGGACCTTTCTGAACTTTAGCCCCTGCTCATGCACTGATTATGAGTCCTGTATAATTCTGGTACCTGAAGTTTTCTTGCTTTTAAGTTTAGTTATTTTACTACTATTGATTGTTGTAATATAGAACATTTTGTGTTATACAGGGAAGCTTTTCATGTCTCTTTTCAGAATTGAGGGGTTGGTAGTTGAACCTAGGCTTTAGAGACAGGCAATGGTGAGGGCATTCCAAGATAATGAAACACTGTGAGCAAAGATATGGAGTGAGTAGTTACCAGGCTTTGTAGGGGATAACCAAAAACCTTATGTACGTGGAAACATCTAATGGGAAATATGCTTGGAAGAGTAGGCCTTGAATAGTAGGCTGAGGAGTTTGGACTTTATTCTACATACAGCAGGGAGCCAGTGGATGTCTTTGTATGTAGAGCTTTGCCTTGAGAAGATTAATATAGTAGCCATGAATAGGTTGGAAATGGAGAAAACATACTGTACATAGAGAGATCAGTTCAGAGATAGTTAGCTGTAGACCATGAAAGAGGTGATAAAGAGCTGAAATAGACAACAGTAGTGACAAGGATGATGATGTGAGAGGTAAACTAGATGTTTGTAGAGATAGTGAGATGGAGGTTTCCTGTTGGTATGCAGGAGAAAGAGGATTCCAAGGTGACAACAGGAGCGTGTTGAAACTATTAAGAGAAATTAAGAGACACACAGAGAGGGGTAGATTTGTAAAGGAAGATGAGCTCAGTTATGAAAATATAAATTTGCAGTGCCAGTGAGACATCCAAGCAGATAAAAATGCTGGGCTATAACTAAGATGGGCAAAAGGGCAAACGATGGAACTCTAAAGTCTAGTAGAGCAGAGGTGACAAATGAAGCTGCACATTTCAGAGATAGAATCCAGAGTAGAAGAGTAGGTAAACCAAGGAGAAAACTAGTAATTAGGAAGTAGGTGGGAAAAGAGAAATTTAGGGAATCTTTTGTCAAAGGGTAGACCTGTTGCCCAAATTACAGGCATTGTTATGGAAGTCAGAGGCTAAGAACATTTCACAGCCAGAGGCTGTCTCCAGATTTTGAGGGTGAAGGAGGATGAGGACAGAGAAATGGCCATTTAATGGTGATGGAGTCAAAATCCTGGATACGAGGAATAAGAGAAAAGAAATTCAGTGAGAGTAGAAATAATGTAGCATTTTAACTTTTGAAATAAAATATACTAGCACATGCATAGTATTTGTGAAATATAGATCTGTGTATATGTTTGTGTATGTATAAGTGTATTAGATATGTATATATGTATATAAATTTTCCCTTTTGTTTTTTAATAAGTACGTATTCATGTCCTTGGGTTGCTCTGTTACCCTGAGATAATAGATTAACAAGCAGGTCTACTTCTTGTATTTTGCCTAATTAAAAAATATATATAACCTCCACTTATATCTCCATATTTGGGGTACATTGAAAGGTGGAAGTGGGGGCAACATTATTATTGTTGAAATAGATGTGGAAAGAGACAGGAAGGTCACAGAGTTGGAAAAGGTGAGGTACATACTGATTAGCAGAAGGTAAAACACTTTGGAAATTGGGCTAGGAAAGACCTATTCATTGTGACAGCTTACTTTGTATTAATAGTATCGAAGAGAATATGAAGGATGGACAGGGACACTATACTTCTGTGACAGACAATTTACATACTTCTTCTTGTTTAATCTTCTAAAAACTACTATGAGATATTGTTGTCTCACTTTTACAGATAAAGAAACTGAGGTTTAAAAAAAATAAAAGCACTTTCTGAATCATAATGTTAATAATTGTCCAAGGAGGGATTCAAACTCAACTGTATCTGTTTCTGAAGTCTTTGCCCCTTCTACTAAACTATGATGTCTTTATGTATTTATGTGGTACAAGGAAAGATGGGAAGTGATATAAGCTAGAAGGCTGAGATAGTTTATATTTAGAGAGTTTGCCATCAGCAGAAAAGCACACTGATGGGGAGAGTTTCCCTTTTGCAAACTTTGGAAGGTGCTTGACTAACTACCGCTGAACAGGGAGAGGAAGTGAGTTTGGTTTCTCCAGGTAGGCTCTTCCTGTAATATTAGCTATATAGAGCTCAGTATGTTTCATTCTGGTAAAGAAATAGAAATTTGGAGTATTGTCGTGGGGGAAAATTCCAGATTATCAGGGTTTTGGATGAGGTTTCATTTACTACTTAAGTGATTTTTATCTGCCACTTTGTTTTTGCTGCTGTGGTAGGTCACCTTTTAAACCTCTGATCACCACTTAGGCTTGCTAATAGAATCGGAGCAGCTCTAAATAGTAATATTCGCCGAAACTGAGGCCGTGTGTCCATGCAGATTATTGACTGGATTGATGACAGCTGCGGTTTCATGACTGTGTTCTGTGCACTCCTTTTTTTATTAAGGAGATATTTCATATAGAGAGAGAGTATATAGTATATGTCTTTTATGGAGAATAATAGTAAAACAATTGCTGAATCATTTCCATTCTCATTGCTTCTCCCTCCTCACTCCTTCAAGTCCTGTGTTTTGAATTCCGTTTTTTGATTTTAGAGATGGAGCATAGCCAGTGCTGTTGCAGCTCCTTGTACTCGTTCCTCTCCCCACTGCACATCAGAGATTCACTCGCCCTGTCATTTCCTTGTGTTTCCTTATAGTTTGAGCATATCTATATATTCTGTTTAGTTTTACTTGTCTAGAACTTTATATAAGTGGAACATGCTCTACATATTTTCTTTCATTTGTTTTTTTAACTGGGCATTGTGAGATTCTACAGTGTTGATGCATGTATGTAGCTGTAGCTCCTTTGTCTTCACTGCTGTATAGTATTCTATATAAGTAATACCACTTTGTCCATTCTCCTGCCAGTGGGCATTTGCATTGTTCCCTTTGCTTTTGCCACGAGAAACACCGCTGCTTTATATGCCAGGAATAGGGCCTTTGGAGCCTAGATGGAGAAATCTCATGTTTCCTGCCTGTTATGATAAGAAGGGGTCAAAAAGGAGTCAAGCCAAGAAGCAGGTTCTACTCCTTTCCAAGTTGTTTACACCTCTCTTACTTCTACCTCATTTGCAAGACCTGGGAAGGGAGTGTCTGAGGTACTGGGAGGGGACTGCAGCCTGCAGCAAACCTGCACGCACCTTTCTCTTCACAGTATCTTTGGAGTATCAGTCAAGGTTGTCCAGAGAAACAGAGGCTATAGGAGAGGAAGGGGGCAAGCGAGCGAGAGGTAGGTAGGTAGGTAGGTAGGAAGGATAGATAGATGGATTAGATAGATTAGATAGATAGATGGCTATGGAAAATGATTATAGACAGGAAGAAAGAGACTTATTGTATGGTATTGGCTCACACAATTATGGAGGCTGAGCAGTTCCACGGTCTGCTGTTTGCAAGCTGGAGACCCATGAAAACCAGTGGTGCAGTTTGAAGACCTGAGAGAAAACCAGTGGTATAGATGCCCATCCAAGTCTAGAGGCTAGTCTGGAGCATCAAGACAGGAGAAGATCGATGTTGCAGCTAAACAGTCAGGCAGAGTGAGTTCAGTCTTCCACCTCTTTGTTATTCTCAGGCTCTCAATGGATTGGATAATACCCACCCAAATAGGGGAGGACCATATGCTTATCTCTTCCAGAAACACCCTCACAGACACAGACGCACAGAAATAATGATTAGCCAGATATCTGGGCATCCTGTGGCCACTCAACATAATTTTATGTTGACACATGAAGTTAACCACCACAGCTTCTGTATTGTAGTTTTCTAGGCCTCTGCCTTAGGCCCTTCCGTTTTCTCATTCTATCCACTCATCCCAAATATTAGCATCTACTCTTATGGTTTCAAATACCATCTAAATACTGATTAACTTCCAAATTGTTAACTTCACTATATACCTCTTCTATATCACTTCAGATATAAGTCCAGAATTAAACTTGATCTCTCTCTTCTCTTCTGTCCCACCCCTATTTGCTCCTTCTCCATTATTGCTGTGAGGGCATCTTCCCTGTTACACATGACTAGGTAGCTGAAAGTTGACCTTGACACTACTTCATTCTTCCCTTCCCTGCTGTCACATGCACTGATGCAGTTGGTCCTTAAATATTGCTTGAACCAGCACTTTTCTTTATTTGCACTAACACCACCCTAATTCAGACACCATTGAATACAGAAACATTTTCATAAGGAGTCTCTACAATCAACTCATGCTTTTCTCCCAATCTCTGGTGCAGCCAAATAGTTTATTTAAATGAGATTCCTAAGAGTGACTTTGCAGTGGCTGTCCATTGTCTTGTGAATGCATTTCACAGTTTTTACTATGTCCTATAAGGTCTTTTTTTTTTAAAATTGAATTTTTTTGGTGTGACGCTGGTTGTAGAAGGCCTCCTCTTGGTACTTGCTGCCCACGTCTGTAGCCTCACCCCGAACAGGAGCCACCTTTCCCTCATGTTCTCCCTGGGTGCTCCCTGTTGGGGCTTCTGGCCACTTCCCACATGTTCCTCCTCTGCTGGATGGATCTCTGCTCTCCTCCTCGGCTCCTCTTTGTCCTTTGGGTCTAAACTGTCATTTCCTTAGGGAGACTTTTGCTAAATCTGTTCATGTTGGCTTCCCTTTTTATCCAAACCTGTAGAGCCCTGGCTTTCTCATGATATTCATTACTGAACATCTTTTTCCCTTGCTGAGTTATAAGGTCCATGAAAACATGGAATCTTTGCTGTCTTATTCTCAGGGTTGCTGCAATGCTTGGTACATATTAGGCACTCAGTAACTTTTTTTTTTAAGAACAAATGAGCTGCATGTATATGAATTTCTACATTTTACCTATCCTACCCTTAGGGAAAAATTACTCATCCTGCCTTTTTAAAGATGTGATGACACTTTAGACACACATCTGTTATTCGCATGGACTTCATGGTCAAAAATTACATTAGACAAACCAGAATTTTTTAAAGAATTTGATTTAAGAAATTAAGAGACTAGAATATTTATTTTTATAATACCTATTGTATTTCCACCACAGAAGTGGCACTTGTCCCTCACTAAGACATATTTTTATATGACTCTGATTTGACTTACTTTTAGATTTTTCATGAAACTTTGCCTTCCCTTCTCTCCCCTAGTTGTTTTCTTGAGTAAATTCATAGGAATGAGTATCATAATGTTTTAAGGAACAGTAAGTAAAAGCATTATTTATACCATTTTTCTGCTTAATCTTATCTAAGCATATAAGAACAAGATTGAAATGAGCCAAACATAATTGTTACTAAGTATATGGTTTTGAGAAGTATATTTAAGATTTATCAAAAACCATTTGGTCTGTTGGCAACTCAAATTCGTCTCATCGTACCTGATCCCTGAGATATTTCCTGTATTTGTCTGTATTGAGTTGATGGGATCTATCCTTAGAGTTTCGTCAGCTGAGATATCCAGATCTGCCAACTACCAGTTGTTTGTAGAATATGTTACAGCTGTATCATCTTTGTGTTTGACAGTTCACACTCAAATCAAGGAAGTGTTCCTTTTGCTGTGTAGTCACATTAACTTTCAGTAATAGCCACCCTCTCCTAAAACACCTCGTGTGTCCTTTGACAGCAATTAACTGCACAGTTTGCTTCAGTTATAATTCTGAAAGGCTTATCTGAGCAGCTGCATTCACCTGCACACTTGGGCATCATGTGGCTTTTAGTTTCCAAATCTGAGCTTTGGTGTTGGATGCTCTAAATATCTGGAATAATTGGTCACGTGATTCCCAAGTGTATTAGTATTAAATCTGAAATCAGCTTTAACAATTAGTTTATTCAAGTTGTGTTTTTACTTGATGGCTGGATAATAAAAGTGAAGCGTAACATCATAACTGCTTGCTTGTAGTTTATGAGCCATGTGTTTTTATAACCAAATTGCCCTCTGAATCATGGATATTACTGACTCATAGTGCTTTCCCCGATTATCTTAGAATATATGAAGATCAATCTCCCTCTGTAGGCAGTCTGTCTATCCTGACAGCATGATTAAGTTAGGATCCCTGAGCTTTTCCCTCAGTTTTCAGAATGTGTCTGCCCTTTAGAGGTAATTGTCCGAGCACACTATTGCTATGATTGTTTTTGACTCTCATTGACATAGACTCCAGGTTGTTAATGTAATTTTTTTTATAGTTTTGACTGAATTTCTTACAAGAGCTCTTGGTCTTGACAGCTGAGGATCAGATGGCTGATCTCTCTTAATGGCATTTACATTTAAATTTTGTAGGCTGGGAGGCAGAACTACTTGGAACTGGTCTGTTTAATGCATGATGGCTTTAAATGCAGACTTTAAAAAATGGGCCACCTTGTAAAAATAAAATCTTAGTCTCTAGAGTTCACTCCCTTTCTTAGTTTAAACCAGTCCAAGTTTTTAACTCTGTGTTTTTCTTTTTTTTCTTTTAACTCTCCATAGGGCCTGGTAATTTGAGGTAGAGGGAACTAATATGAACTTCACATTTTCATTTCAATTAAAATTCCAAGATTCTTTGATTCTCTGGAGCCAAAGTTTTTCAAGGGTTTTCATGAGGGGGTTCTGGCTGGAGGGGGAGAGTGCTGCCTCTCGGTCTTGAGTGATGCCCCCCTGCCCTCTGGCCCTAGCTCTGAACTCCAAGCCCTGTGGAGTAGCCCAGCAGTGAGCCGAGTCCACTGCTTCAGCCAGATGGTCAGCATAGGGCTTGTAAAGGAAGGGAGAGAGTGAAAGAGTCATCTTAGAGGAACTCTCTTACGAAGTCTTTCTGAAGCTAAGTGTAAATTATACCACCTTCTTTGGTAAAAGCTGCTAAATGTAACAGAAGAAAATACCAGTGTAGGAAATCAAAGTTCAGGAACAAACTTCTAGTGTGGTTTTCTAGTGCTTAATACTCTCTTATTCCCCTCCCAGGAGCCGTTGCCTCCTTTCCTCCCCCTCCTCCAAAGTCTGTTTGAAAGAGACTTTGATGGGTAATGGCCAAGGAAGGCAACTTCAGACACAGTGTAAATGAGGGCGTAAGATGCCCTCTGCACAGGAATGATCTTAGACATATTTTTGAAAACAGACTTCTTTTAGCCTTATTAAGAAAATAATCAAAGGTATGATTTTTAAATCTTTGAGTTTAGTCTGCTTTTAGTAAAAATAAGGTATAAAAAGGTATAGGTACCAAAATAAGCACACTCCACGCCGCTCCACCCCCCCAGTTTCTGCTTATAAGATTTACAGGTATTTAAAATAAACCCATGAAAAACAGAAATACTGCCCTGGGATTGGCTAATCGTCAGAGCAATTACCTCTGGGCTCCAAAATCCAACTGAGCTTGACTTTTGGAAATAAATTTGGCTAAGACTTCTTCCTCCTTCTGTTGTATAAAGGTGTACATGAAATGACACTGACCTCTGCCAGAAACCCCAGGAATCCTATTCAGCGATGTACTGGTAACGGTCATGAGAGAATTAAAACAACACAGATGTGGATTAATGTGAAAAAGTAGGCAAAACACAAAATTCTCATTGTGTGGTTTCAGTGTGGCAGATCTTTTAAAATACTTTGGTGTACCACAATAATTAAAGTGTTTAAGAACATTAAGTTAAGATACCTAGAAAATAAAGCCCACAGTTGAATAACAAGAATGAACTGTGTTTTATTTTTAAAATTGGAATTAATGTAGGTTGCCATGGTGAAAACAGGTTGAAATATTTAACAGTAACTGTTTTGTGCAGCCCTAGAGATCAAAACCAGCAATGTAAACAGGCAGGTCTTTAAAGAATCATTCTCACAGACATGTTTCATGTAAATGATTGCTAGAAAGGAAATGCATTTTCTTCAGTGCTATGCAAAGAAATTTTAATTGGCTTGGTTTTGGCAGTGAGAATCTACAACTTAGCAATAACAACTCAAAATTGAAAATATTTGCTCATTCTCTGGGTTATGACTGTGTTCAAGAAACACTATTTTCAGACACTAATTAATCATTTTAAATAAACTTTTTTTTATACATTTATGGCATCAGTGAGTATGACTGTTTATTACATTTTACCTATAAAAAGTTGAACTGTTTTATATACTCTTTATGGAAACAGTGCACAGTCATAAATTAAAAGATGCAACTGTTTTGGATATTTTACTGGTGGTCCTGTGTTTTCCTGCCAGCAGTGCAGCTGTTTCAGGTTTCTCAGGATAACATATAAAAAGCTGTATGTACACTGCAAGTTTATGCTTGAATTGCCAAGCCCGAGATGGTATGACTCAACTTTCCCAGAAACAAGTTGTACCAAAATGTGATGAATCAAAACAGCTAGTGGCTAGTGGTTTGTACTGCCACGGTGAAGACCAGTTCCCGTTTGTGATAGTGGGTTTGTGAAGGTCGACAGACATTCCTCTGTGGCACTCGAGTCCTGCCGTGAGTGAGCAGCCGCCGGGGCCGGCCGAGACTGTGCTTTTCCTTTGAGGGTCTGAGGAGAGGGAAAAGGGTGACACAACAGTATCTGGAGTGTGGATAAAAATTAGCTGGAACCTTGTGTCAGGAATGAAACACTGCATTTCGAAGATACTGTAAAAATGTTACTCACTTATTACTCGTTTGATAGTTATTGAGTTCCCAAGGATTTTATGCTGTTCCAGGTTGATTTTAGATTTTTCTAAGGTGATTTAACACTTACCTCATTTCTCGTGCATCAGAGTCTTAACAGTTTGACATTTTATTGTGTTCTGGGAGGTAATAAACATATTTTTATGACCACGCAGTAGGTTTGGTGAATTCTTATTTAAATTCCTCGGGACCTAAGGTTCTACCAAGAGTTTGACAATGACTATTTAGTAACAGTAGTCTCCAAAGTGGGAGGCATCCCACCAGGGTATGTAAGGTGGGAGAAATTATTGAAACTTTTGTTAAGTATTTTTATTTCATCCTTTAAATGTTTCTATTATACATTTTATAATATACTTATGTTAGTATAGTATATATATAATTTTTATATATTACTATCTAATATGTTAGTATTACATGTATATAATTTCTAAATAAGTACACAGATTTTAGAGATACATGCTCACATATCTTTTTACTGCTATAAATATACTATCAAAAAAGTTTGGAGATTGTTGCTCAATAGATATTAATTTCCCTTTTCCTTCCACTTTCTCCTTTCGCCTTTGGCAGAGAAGCAAAGAATTGAGTTAACACCTTGATTTGTGGCAATGTGAATAAATTATAGCCCGTTCCAGGAGCTTATGCCGTGTCTTACTGGGACTGCTTTTTCTATTTGGCCTCTTATAGCGCCATATATTTTTTAATCACACAAGCTTATTAAACACGGATACAAATGAAAAACAGACTTGTTATTATGTTAGAAATAATAAGTTGCTCATGTATCAAGACTTTGACACACAGGAAGTTTGAATGAATGAGTAGAAAAGTTTCCAAGTTATTAAAATGTTCTGGTGCCTGATTTATTCATTTGCCATACCCGTAATTCTAAGGTGGGTGAAGCTCCTTTACTTCCTGAGGTCTGAAGAAACAATGTGGTTTCTTAAACTAGGCATTAAAGCAAAGCTAGAAATATTTGTTTTCCAACAGCGCTGGTAGTCATGCTAACAAGTTGCCCCTCTTTGGTTAGGATTCTCCCAAGTTTTCCAGGCCTGTTTGTCTACCTTTATCAAGGTAGAAAGTTTGAATGGCTAAATAATGATGTGTGATTGAAGAAAAATAGTGTCTTCTACACTGTCTTTTTAAAAAAATATATTTATTTTTAGACAGAGGGCAAGGGAAGAAGGAAGAAAGAGAGGGAGAGAAACATCAATGTGTGAAACATCTCACATGGCCCCTACTGGGGACCAGGCCTGCAACCCAGGCATGCCCCCTGACTAGGAATCGAACTGGCAGCTGGCACTCAGTCCACTGAGCCACACCAGCCAGGGCTACAGTCTTTTGAGATCAGTTCAAAGATTCTTCTGTATTTACTAATAGGGACATTTTTTTGAACTGAGGGTTCAGTCTCAGAGATTTCTTAGACATGTAATTTTCTAAGGTTTCCTTTCCTGTAAAGAAGACAATCTACTTTGTAATATTAAAGTAATTTTGAAGCAACTAATATTTTCTCTCCCTTCCTGCATTTGTTTATGTATTTGTTTCAGGACATATGTAAATGCTGAATAGATAAATATGCTTTCCCCATCTGTAATTCCTTGATAACAGGGGTAGACTTCAGTGTGCAGATGTGTGTAACACAGCAGTCTTCCAAGATCATTCTCTATTCTGATATCCTTTTGGCAATGAGTACAGTTTTTTATTCATGTAGACTTACTCTTCCCTCACAGTTTGATTATATTTTAATCTAATTGGTTTGGGCAATTGAAGAAGAATAGAAAGTAGAGACCAGAGCCCAAAACTTTCAAAGGTTTAAGATGTGCAGTGAATGATGAAGAGTCAGATTAGTCACATGAAGACTCAGTTACGTAATAGGAGTGGGAAAGCTTTCAGAGACAGCACTGGCAGTGGGTCCATTTTCATCCAGGGAGTGCCCGCAGATTGCCTCTAAGAATAGTTTCAAATAAATCTGAACAAAAGTAACCTATTTTTTTAAAGAGGAAAAAAATATACAAATTATCATAGGGTAGTAGGCATTATCATACTAATAGCAAGTGAAAGAAAGAATAAAGAAAATGTAGAACACAACTCAGCAAATATTCATAAAAGACAAGTGAATGTGTTTGTTGCCCAAGTAAATGTAAATATACGGAAGCAAACCAAAGATCCTTGGTTTTGTAGAGAAGACAGAAACAAGCTGCAGTTTCCCTAAGCTCTGCGCTTCAAGGGTTCATCATTATAAATAAATCCTCTATAAGTTAAATATAGGTCTCAAGGGCTTATAAATTATCAAAGATCCTGCCGCATCATTTGAAAATGACTTCTCTAAAATAACAATAATAGATCCCTCTCAAATGGTTTGTCTGTATTTAACATAGGCACACACACAGGAGAGAAAACGTAAAAACACACACAAAAGAAGGAAACTTGGGGAACAATGGAATCAGTACTTTTATTTTTAGAATTCAGGCAGGACACACAGGCCCAAGCCATTTCTAACTGGAATGAAGGCGGTGGCTGGTTTTTCTGGACCAGTGGCGTACCCCAGGGTATGATCAGGGCTTCGATGGGGTGCCGTAGAAGACTCTTGTGGGGCTGTGAGAGGAAAATGCTGCGGACTGGGGTCCAGCACCTGCTCCTGGGCGGAGGGTACATGTGGCACTCAGCCAGTCTGTGCCAAGGTGTCTCCAGAAGAAGCCTCACTGCCTCCGTGTCCAGCAGTTGGCCGGGGTGGGGGCAGTGGGCCAAAGCTGTCTTCATCAGGTCTGAGCGGCCCACACCACATTGCAGAGCTTGAGGCCAAATCCCATTTCCTCAGGCCTGAGCTCCTGGACTTCCAAAGGTGGGAGGCTTCACCAGGTGCTTTGAGCCCCAGCCCCTTTTAGAGCAACTCCCAGGACATGTCTGTGAACCTCTGCGAAGGAGAGGAAATCTACTGTGTCCCCGCCTGCCGCCTGGCCTGGCTGAAATCAAACCCAGGCAGCGAGCAGAGGGCAAGTCACAGGCTCTTGCAGGACGGGCTTGGACCTTTGGATCATCTGGATCCAAAGGGCAACGTAAGGGCCGAGGCTCCCCAGTGGGCAGTGTGGACACTTGAGGCCCTTAGGCTCTGTACCCTCCAGCAAACCCCCGCAGCCTGCTCCGCAGTGGTCTGCTCTGGTCGCCTCTGCAGGTCTGGGTTCTGGACAGAACACAGCTGCATGTTCTCTGCTGTTTGTGGCCCAGCCTGGCCTGGCTGCGGCCGCAGTATCCAAGGCAGCCTTGGCGCCAGGGAGGAGCCCAGGACTGCCACTCAGTGGTACTTGGGGCCAGTCCTGGAAGAGCTGTGCAAGATTGTTGCAGCATTGCCTGAAGATGCAAGAAAAGGCCCTAATCGCATGGGAATTGCTGACATGTGCAGCTATTTTTTGTTCAATTGTTTGCTTTTGAATTATTACTATTTTTTTGGAAAAGTTTTCGAATGATTAGAAGCCGGCTTTATGTGGAGAGAAAAAGCTTGCTGTAGAACTTTCTACACTAATCAAAGAAAAACGTAAACTATTTGAAAAATTCAGCCTCGTACAGAGAGTATGAAGGCTGAGCCATTAAAGGAGTCCAGCTTTGAGAAGGAGTCAACAGAAGCTCAAAATTTGGAGGCAGTCTGTGAAAAGCTGAACAGTTCCAAATCTGAATTTAAGGAAGAAAGACTTTCTAGAAGAAAGAGTTATGAGTTAAAGGAAGAGAAATCTCAACATTCTTAACTTGGTGAATTGGTGGTAGATATTTCAAAAAGGATACAAAGTCCTTATATGATGAATCAGAATCACTTAAATGACAAGTTAGCTGAAGCCGAAACAACCTTCAAAATATTTCAAATGTATGAATGACTTAAGATAGCTATAAAAGATGCTTGAAGTGAAACATCCCCACTTCAGGAAAGCCAGAAACAGCATTTACAAGCATGTGGAGGATAGAAAGAACTTAAAATAACATTTGAAGACTCCAAAGTATATGCAAAACAAGTTCTATGTGATAAAGAAAATCAGATCAAGTTCTCTGATCTAAAGATGCAAGATCAGGCTGCTGTCCCTGGAGAAGACTTAACAGATGATAACTTGGAATTGGAAATGAAGAGATTCAGAAAATGGTGCACTCTTCATCAGCCAAAAGGGACTTTGAAGAATGTTGATTCATGCTTCTAAGTTAAAGACTTCTTTAAAAACCCTAGGAGAAAGAAACCAAACAACACTGAATTAACTGAAGTAGACAAAAGAAAGGAAGAGCTTATAGAGTGTATTAAAAATCTCCAGACTGGACAAGTATCTTTGCAGTCAGAAAATGAGATGAACATCTTGAAAATGAATCAAAAGCTTCAGCATAAACTTAATGACCAGTCAAGAAATGAAATCATACTACAGGAAATTAACAGAAGAAAATTACTTGTTAAGAGAAAGAGGGACAATTTTCTTAAGCAAATGAAAGTATCAAGCATGTAGCGGAAGAGCTGGAGACCTCTAGAAAGTGAGCCAAAGATCTTGAAGAATTGGAGAGAACTATTCATTCTTAGCAAGGGCAGAGTATTTCCTCTGGGAAAAAAGCACATGATTGGTTGGCAACTCGGACTACTGAAAGAACTCTCACTGACTTAAAGAAAAGTCTTACTTCAGACAGAAATTAATTGAAACAGACTTAAATTTGAACTGTTAGAAAAAGATCTTTATGCTCTTGATATTCCAAACACAGCATTTGACAGAGTATTCCCCATGTTGTCCCTCACCATTGGGTCAACCTTCATCTAAAACGAGCGTTTTTCTCTCATGATGTACATTTCAAATTGAAATTCCTCTTTGGGATTTGAATCTGCTTGTTGATGTCAGCCAAACCTTTAAGAATTTTTATGAGTTTATTTGAGCCAAACTGATGAAGATTGCTGGGAAGCAAAATGTCAAAGGACTGAGAAAATGCTCCAGAGAGTGGCAGTTTTGCGCCTTACTCTACATTACAGTCACATGAGGGGGTGGGAAGGGGATGCATGGAATCCACTGGTGATAGGTTAGGGAAGTGGGGGAGAGCAAAGCAGGGAAGCCTCTCGAATTGGGTAAGGTGTAATGAATAGACATACTTTTTTATTACATTGGTGGGTATAGGATAGTTAAGTTTACAATTAACAGGATAATAACGATGAGGGGCTTTGTGGGCTCTGCTCAGGTGGGAGATTGTGCCCTGATGGGTCTGGAAAAAGGAAATCACCCTGACATTCCTGTTATGGTAGATGCAAAAACGCAATAGATGGGCGTAGTTCAGGTAGACTGACCTTTGTCAAGGAAGGTAGGGGTGTAAGACAGGACTACCCATCATGGCTAGCGTTTAGTTAGGAAGTTTTAATTTCAGACCATCCTATGTGGCCACTTTAGGTCTCTGAGTATGCAAGGTCCGCCATGGATACCTTGCCTGAGCCTGTCAGGTTTGGTATGTGGCCCCTTTTTCCAGTCCACAGCTTTACTCTTGCTTTAAAAAAATGTTACCAACTTTTATGTGCCTTCTATATCAACGCTACATTTTTGTTTTTTGTTTTTTAGGTATTTAAACCATGTCAGAGCTGCCTCTCCACAGGACCTTGCTGGAGGCTATACTTCTTCTCTTGCTTGTCACAGAGCGCTACAGGATGCATTCAGTGGGCTTTTCTGGCAGGCCCGTTAACCTTTATTTTTGCTTTATAAGATCTGGACCTGGGAGCAGAACTAGGGAGCTAGCAGAAGTAAAGCAAACTTGTAAAACCAGCCATACGCAGCTGCACGGCAATACTACCGTAGCAGCTGTGTTAAAGTATTTATGAAGAGACGGTTTCAGAACTAAGCTAAGCGACATAGTGGATAAATATTCGTGGAAAAAGATTTAATTTTTACTTATATTTTTTTTGAGAGGGATTGAAGCTGGAAGCCTCATCTGATGGAAGATATGAATAATTTACCCATGTATATTTGAGGTTGACAGGCTTGTAAAATCTTTTTAAAAATAAAGCTAGACTTTATGTTAAGTTTTGTGGTTTTTCTCTTACTACAGTATTTCACTTGAACACATTATAAAATGCCATTTTGAATACGACATTTAGTGTTAATATGCAAGTCTATTATTTCTTCTCATAAAATGTTCTTTTTTTCTCCCAATGTCTTCTTAATACTAGTCCAGACAAGTGGATATATTTCCTTCTACCAGCAGGTTATGGCAAGTAAAACCTGACCTGTGATAATGTCACTCTCTTAATATTAAGGACTCAGTGCCTGTTATGAGCAGTGGAATGTGAGACAAACCTTGATCAAGGTTAAAGTTTCCAGCTGTGAACCACACTTAGGGTAAACTGGAGAAGAGTATTAACCTGCTTTAATGACAAATGCAAAAAAGTAAGTTAATAAAATTTAATACTTAAATGAAGCCTTTTACCTCAAAAGTGAACTCATTTTATGATGAAACCCTGGAGACTGCGGAGTGGATACATTTTAAGTGAAAGTTCCCTATGAGACTCTGATGTAGTTTCTGTTGAAACTTCAAAGGCTTTCAGTATATCCATGATTTTGCTTGAAGAGTTTAGATGTGGATAGATGGATATTTGTAGGATCTCACCTTCTATTACTCTGTTACGTGGGCCACCGGGTATGGGCCAGAGTTTCTCAAGCAAATTAAGGGATTTCCTATCAAATCTCCATTACAACAGATGATAATTTTCTGGGTGGAAAGTTATGTGAAACAAGGTTAGTTACATCAGGTTGGGATATCCTTATGTAACAAGTCCATCTTACTTGACTAAACAGGCATTAATTTCAGGAGTGCATCTTCATCTTTACTTCTAATTATCTTTGAAAATTGAGAAAACCAAATGGAATTAACTAATTAATGGAATATTTCAAAAGTTTTGAGACTTTTGAGCCTACCTTCTTATTGTGGGAATTGCCTGCACTTGACTTGGCAAATAAAGTCCAAAACTTTTATACATTGATACGTAAATATCTTGCCCCTACTATTGCCATGTTTTGTTCAATGGGCAGAATTTAGAAGTTGTTAAATGATCCTATTAGATCAAAGGGAATGGTGAAAGATAACCTAATGACAGCAATTGACTAAATAACATAAATATTGTAAATTGATGAGGTTATTCCCTGTTCTTCCAGTGATTCCCCCGAGACAAAAGGTGGTACAAGTCTTTCAACTACATGAATTACGTCTTTTAACATTTTAGAACATGAGCACAGAAATACAACAACAGCCAGCTACTGAGCATGTGCCAAGCACCATGCTTGCTGCTTTGTGCATTTGCCAATCCTTACAACAGTGCTAGTCCTATTTCCCCACTTTGACAGACAGGAGCTGAGGCATAGGAAGGGTAAGGGGCTTGCAGAGTTTGGATTTGAACCCAAGCTATCAAACTCGAGTCTATACTCTAGAGATGACTGTCAGACTCGATACCTTTGTAAAATCAAGTCTGAGTAGGAAACTTCTTAAGACTCCAAGAAATTTTAGAGATCAAGTATCTAGTTTTTTATGATATAAATGACATCAATTAAATAACCTTGAATTCCTTGAGAGGAGTTTGAAGAAATTCATTGTGCAGAACATGGTTATTAACTACTACACTCCCATTTAAACAGATATGAATGGCACTGAATACTTACATCATCGTTAGGGTGCATTTTTACTCAGTATTCCTTACTTTCATTCAACAGATATTTGAGCTAAGCTTCTCTTAGAAGTAGTCTTTAGGATGTCAACAGGTGGTCAGATAATCATTTCAAATTAAGGCGGCACAAAACTTGTTAAAAATTAACAAATCAATTAACAAAATTCAAAAATCGTTTATGATGAGCTAACTGATTTTCTAGTGGATTCATTAAGAATCTAGTTGCCAAGTATCACATCTAGGGAGGGCCTAGATTTAAATAATGAAATAACCACGTGTTCACTTGTCCACCATGAGGGGAAGGTGGGGAGGGGTTAAAATGTCAGTAGAAGCAGTCAGGCAAGGATTGTGCTGTCTTTACAACTGTATGCTGCGTATTTTGTCTAGTTGAGGCACGCTTAGTGCAGGCAGGAATCTTATCACTTGTACAAATAACACCATTTGTACCCACACTCCATGTACAGTACTAGAGGAAAGTTTTATTCCTACTTGCAAATTAATTCTCTTCATCTAGATAAGGAGAGGGGAGCTGCTGACCCCCGGACAAACCCGGCTGCTGCCTGCTTCTGTGTGCTCTGTAAGCTAAGATTGGTGTCACCCTCTTTTCAGGTCTGAAAAAAGCCAGGATTAATAAACTTTTTAACATGTGAAAAGCATATGAAATTCAAATTTTAGTGTCCATAAATAGAGTTTTTTGGGGAACACAGTGTTGATCTACTGTCTGTGGCTGCCTTTGGGCTACTGCTGGCAGAGTGAGAAGCTACAGACCTTATGGCTTGCAAAGCCTGAGATACTCTCTGGCCCATTACAGAAAGTTTGCTGACCACTGACCTACTAACTTCTCCCTGGGAGGGGAGGGAGGGTAAGAAAATAAGTCCCAAACTAGCGATCCTTGGCGGAATTAGCCCTCAAACTCTTGCAGAGGATAGGTTGGGTTGAATTTCAAAACAATTTAAAGTGCCTTTAGATAAGGAATAAAGACTCCAATTCATTAGTTCCCTACTACTTTTTGTTGTCTTCATCTATTTATGTTACCTGCCTGGCCTCTGTAGGCATTTGAGTTTATAATTAATTAATGACTTGGATCAAGGGTCCTCAAACTTTCTGTAAGGCTCGACCATACATATTTTAGGCTTTGTGGGCTAAGAGGCAAAATTGAGGACATTAAAGTGGGAGTACTTATATAACAAGGGATAAATTGGTACAGTTTTTTAAATTAACAAAATTCTAAATATAACTATTTTTTGTAATGCCCTTTTTGGGGGGGAATAACATTCCCTTTAATCAGGGTTCTAAATGTTTCTTATTAAAATCAACTAAGTTATCACCTGTTAATAGTTATTTGCAATGAGATTTTATACACTTCACCTTTACATGAATGTCTTTTAACACAGATAGATAACTGCCTAATACTGATACCAATCCAGAAGCATATGATTCTAAGCATATTCATCACTTGGAAGGCATTTGTAAAACTCATATTAGATTCTTCCCTTGGTATCTGCTTTTTAGCATATCATTACATATAGCATTATTGACTTTCAATTGAAGATTAGAAGGAAGCTCTATTGTAGTTGAATGTATTTTGAACTAGGGAAATTTCCTTTGCATTTGCACCAAGGTCCCCAAAATGCTGAACTCAGACAGCATACCCACTGTTAATTTGTGTGAGAGGGAAATCTTCATTGTCGTGGCACGACTGGTAGCATGAGAATGCACAGCACAAGACATTGTGATTCAGATGTTTGCTGACATGACTACTGCAGTATGTTTTCACATTAAAGGTACGTTACCTAAATCTTTCAGAAATATTATGACCTTTAGCAAAAGCTAATTTCTAAAGCTGTTCAGTGCTCTAAGAATAGTGTTTGAGGTTGGTTCTTCTTGTTAAGAAAAATTTCAGTCTTGACCCTGATCTCAAAAAAAATTGCAATCAAACTTTATAATTGCTCAACAAAGCAAATTTAAGTCAAGCAAGTCAGGAAAGTCAGCTTCAACTTCTGACAAAATTCAAGGACCACAGAACAGGTCAAGTCCACGACAACAAATGAAGTTTACAGTTGATGCTGCTGGTTCAGTAACGTGTGGTAGATTAAAAACTCTCCTCTAAGGCACTTGCTTAGAGACAGTGAGACAGTGAATAAGCATGGGTTTTAAACACCTCGCGTTTTCACACGCTCTGTACGTTTCTTCATGTAGGTCTTACCGCCATCAGTTAGAACAACATCTCAGCAGATCCTACTGCAGGTTGTATACAGAGTTTTCTCAGCTTCTTTGAAAATATTCACTGGTGGGTGTTTCATGCAGAGTATTCAGAGGCTAATTCTTCAGAAACTTCAAACTCAGTGTCGACGCCTCAGATAAACAAGAACTGAGCAGTTATTTGTAACATCTATCAACTCCTGATTTGGCCTGCCAGACATGGTTTGCATATCCCTGATCTAAATAATCTAATGCTTATCACCTTTATAGCAATATGATACAAGCGTACCATATAAAAGTTAGCTACAGTCTTTAGCTAAGGAAAACTGCAGCGTGTTACTAGTGCTTTCCTAGTTGGCATGCAGTTATCCTACCTTCAAAACCTATCTTCCCAAGAGACAGACATATTTAAACTTATTTAAGTAATTTAGACTATAAAATTATAGTTATATAGCATAATTTAGGTAATACAAACATTTACTAGACGTATTTCATTTAAACTTTAATTTGATAATCCTCGATTTATAAGCTAGCATGGGTGAAATATAACAGTTCGACACTAAGGTGACTAAATGTTAAAATTTTATGAAATCATACAAATTATATTTCACTACATAATGATCTAGTGGCGAGATGGAGAAAACATTT
>VMDR010014468.1:0-23493 GCA_007922815.1 Macrotus californicus | reverse complement strand
GTATTTCTGCAAGGTTGAAATTACATTTCTTGTAGGGTTAGAATAGTAAATAATGGGAGAATGGAAAGCATTGCAGTTTTCTAGTAATTCAGAGGAAATGACTACATTCTGAGATAGTGCACTGAAAGGTACGTAATGATAGACATTTTTGTAAATTAATTTATTAAGTATCAGTGGGAATATTCTTTTGAATCCTATTTCACACCCTGGGACAGTGTAGGGAGGCCTGATGTTACAGTTCTGCTCAGTCAGGCCTTCTGTGTGCACAGGTCCTTCCAGGTGCTTGCCCATGGACACCATACGAGGATGTCACCACAGCAAGCAGCAAGATTTCTCAGGGACATTCAAGGTTTCATATCAGCTGGACATTGTCACAATCTTTGCCTTGAGTAGCATTAAATGGTGTTTCATCAGTGTTCATGGTGCACAGGATGCAATTGTTTTTAAAAATAACTTTATTGAGGTCTAGTTCACTCAAAGTGTACAGTTTTAGAATGTTTTTATCACCCGCTATCCACTAGCACTCACTCCTCATTTCTTATTGCACCCCTCGTTCACCCTGTCCAGGCTATGACGCACCTAATTTCTGTCTATAAATTTGCATATTCTTGAACTTTCGTATATATGGATCATACAATATGTGGCCTTTTGTGACTTAGCAGTGTTTTCAAGCTTTATTCATGTTGTAACATCAACACTTCCCCCTTTATGGCTGAATAATGTTCCATTGCCTAGATCTACCACATTTTACTTATCCATTCATCAGCTGATGGACATTTGAGTTATTTCTACATTTTGGCTCTTATGAATAATGCTGCTATGAGATTTGTGAACCAGTGATTTTGGGGGACATACATTTTTATTTCTCTTGGGCATATACCTAGAAGTGAAATTGCTAGGTCATATGGTAACTGAATGTTTAACATTTTTAGGAACTTCCAGACTGCCTGTCAAAGTGACTGCAGCATTTTACATCCTGGGGCGTGAAGGTCCCAGGTTCTGTGTCCTCATCAGCTCTCAGTATCTGTCTTTTTGATTAAGGCCATCTTAGTGGGTGTGGAGTGGTCTCATTGCAGTGACATTTCTTTTTGTATTAAGCTTTATATTTTTGAACTGTTTCGATTAACAGAAATTCAGCAGATAGTAGAGTCCTGTGTGCCCCCACTGGCAGCTTATCCTATCGGTGACGTTTTACATTAGCATGGTGCATTTGTTATAGTTCATGAACCAATGTCATGATATTATTCTTAACTAACGTGCATAGTTTATTCACATTTTCCTAGTTTTTAACTTAAAGTCCTTTTTCTGTTTCAAGATCCCATTTATGATATATTACATTTACTTGTTATTTCTCTGTAGGCTTCTCTTGGCAGAGACAGTTCTCAGACTGTCCTTGTTTTTTTTGTTTTGTTTTGTTTTTAATGACCTGGAGAATTCTGAGGAGTAGTGAACTTTGTAGTAGGTACATTATAGGGTGCTCCTCTTTTGGAATTTGTCTCATTTTTCTTTGTTTCCTTATGAATAGGCTGTGGTGACATTGGTTTTTACTATGAAAAAAACTAGAGCAATTTACTGGAAGTATAAAAATTCACAATCACAGAACTGGAAACGAGCAAAAGTGTACTTAAGAAATTCTTAGGAATTTAAACAATTCAGTTGTCTCTGGAAGATGACCAGATGTTTAACTCAAGATGTATTGTCATAGCAAGGACTTGATCATATTGGAGATGATCAGATTAAATGGCAGAGTTTATTTTTGAGACTGTCATTGCATAGTATCTAATCTGAGGGCAAAGGCAAAGATAGATTTTTCACAGCTCTGAATATGACTGGGAATATTGTGTTGCTTATAATAAAACGAAGTCAATAGGAATTCAGACGCAGAAGAATTCCATGGCATCGAGGCAGCAAGTCGAACGTGTAGTGAGTCCTTCCACTTACATCAGTTCCACTAATCTTCCCAAATGCCTTGTGAAGGCGGGACTGAGGCTCAGCGAGTCTGGGCCATCCGACTTACACAGCAGTCAGGTTGAGCCGAGAACTGAACCTCGGGCTGTGGAAGTCTGTAGCCTGCTGTCTGTCAGGATCCAGGATTTCCAGTGGTTTTAAATCAGGAATGGATCGAGGGACATAGGCTTGAGTCCTTATCTTACTGGACATTTTTACCACCAGCCGGCAGAGATGGCACCTCTGTGTTCAAGGCCCCTCCGGAGTCAGTCTGGTTAAAAGCGTATTGTTGACTGCCACCAAAGGAAAACCACACCAGCTGTGCTCAGGGTACTACAACATCGTGTCTGCCTGTGGAGTAGTGACCCCAGTGCCACGCGTGGCTCCTGGAAATGGAGCCCAGGGTCGTAGGGCAGGAAAAGAACTAGGTGGGTGGGCCTCACTAAGCCTTGTCAGTGGCTACAACACTCAGTGTTCCTCACTCAGCCAGTCTCAGCTCTGAAGTTCTTTTGATAAGTGAGTGGCATGAAAAATTTGGTTTTTAACTTTTACCTTCAAATCAAATTAAATGTGGTAATAATCTGTAAATACACTTGAAATGAAATAATAATGCTACACAGATAGATACCTGTCTGAGGAATATTTGGAAAATTTCCCTATTTATGCAGCTAATCCTTGTAAATAGCCCAAGATGGTTGATCACGGACAGATAGGTTCCTTTGTGCTCAGACTCTCTTTAGAAGTCAGGATAGAGTGGGATATGCTGTGGTAACAAATTAACGCTGAAGTCTTCATTGATTTCTTGTTCACATAAATGTCAGTGTGCACTGGCTGTTCTTCATGCAGCTGTTCCGTATGCACTGTCTCAGAAACAAGCTGCTGTGGTTTTGTTTTTACACAGGGCTTCCAAATTGTCTTAGCAAGGAAGGGGAGCTCCAGGATCACACTGAAAGAATATGGCCTAGAGTGATATCAATCACTTGTGCTCACAGCCCATTGGCTAGAACTAATCACAGGACCCCACTGGAAGTGAGGGAGAACACATAGCTATTCAGTGGGCAATAAATGCTTCTGCCCACCTTCTTTGGAGCAAGATAACTAGTTAGTTTGCAAAACAAAAATAAAACACACAAACAGTTCCAGTAGAGAGAGAAAAGTGCACTGAAAAATTTAGTTTTAATTAAATTAAATCAGATTGAGGACTGTGATTTCATCTCCAGAATAAATATTCTCCAGTTCTATCACCTTGCCTTGTCAGAAATGGCCTACATTAGAACCGTCGCCAGGTGGATAGCTTTCCTCTAGAAACGAGCGGTCACTGTACTTCTTACAAAGGAGGCTCCCTAGCCACACTCTGGATGTTGTCTACGTAGCATAGGTCCTCTGAGACCTGATATTTACTGTGATTTGGGTACACACACACACACACACACACAATTTAAGACATGGCAAACCTTTTCAGCAGCCACTTCTAGAAATAAGGTTGTTGTGAACTGAGGCGCTGTGTGTGTGTGTGTGTGTGTGTGTGTGTGTGTATAAGTGCTTTTTCTAAACTAATTTTTTTCAGTTGTGTTTTTGCGATGCCATTATTTTTGTAAAAGTACACTGCTGGACAATGCAGAACTCCTCCTTAGTTTGTCCTCTTGATCTGCCCTTTCCCATTCTCTTCGGTGTAGCCTAAAATTCCACCGTTAGGATTATAGTGTGACAAAGACCCTGCTTTGGGTTGCACTGACTCTGTTTGAAAAACTATTACTTGAGAACAACTATTTTTTGTACATGCGAGTAGCCCTACCTCAGGCTCCTTATGCTGATAGCATATTCTTTCATTACATATTTACTGAACACAGTTTTGGGCCAGGCACTGAGTTGTGCCCCAGCAGTCTTTGCCCTTATAGGAACAACAGTCTAGACCAGGGGTTGGCCAACTTTTTCTGTAAAGAGCCAGACAATAAGTATTCTAGGCTTTGTGGGCCCTATGGTCTCTGTCTCAGCTACGGAATTCTCCTCCTGAACAGCAAAAGCAGCCATAAAGAATACATAAGTGAATGAGCATGGCTATGTTCCAATAAGCTTCATCTATGAACATCAAAATTAAAATCGTGATTTCTTACAGTTTTTACATGTCACAAACTATGATTCTTTTGAATTTTTTCAACTGTTTAAATATGCAAAGACCATTTTCAGTTCACAGGCAGTGTGCAAGCAGGCAGTGGGCCAGATGTGGCCTGCAGGCTGGGTTTGCTAAGCCCTGGTCTAGAACCAGCTCTGTATGGTTTTATTCTCACGATGAGATAATGAAGTGCCCTAATGATTACTTAAATTATTCAAATTCAGTGTTTAAACATAATTAACTTCATCCAGGTCTTTCTTCAAAAAATAACTCTTCCATTAGTTATTGGTGAGTGTCATTTCTGCAAATTAGGTATTTTGCATAATATATAATTTTTAACATACAATATACACATTGTTATATTATACAAAATACATAATATACAAGTGCTCATACATACATTACTATAGAAGACCACTAGTTTTATGAAAATCAAAAATCACAAATCTTTCAAATAATACCTAACATCTACTGGCCACTTCCTATATGTTAGGTCTTTTTCTAAGCCCTTTGCTGTTCATTTTAATTTATCCTTCCCAAAACTCTGTGAAGTTGATATTATTATCATCATTCTTCATTTTTTGGCTGTGAAAACCAAGACCTAGAATGATTCGCCCAAGGTTAGAAGTCAGAGTCTGTATTCATTCCCAAAAATTCCGACTCCAGAGCCAAGGCTTGTAATGATATACTCACAGTGCCTTCCTAGATGCTGAAATACATGCATTAAAGTAGTTAAACAGTTTTGTTTTTTGTAATTGCAATGTAAGAAAGTAGAAGTGGTGAATAAAGGTTAAAAGATTATTTTTGATAAAAAGCATGTATATAATTGAAGAAGGAAACATTTAGGAAGTAAGTGTTTTAGTAGTTTTTGCTGTTTAATTTTATCCTGCCCACGAGCAAAGATAATCAAATTAGACTAACTTGGGAATAAATACAGCGTGCTGAGATTTTCCTCTTTTCTGAGTTTCCTGAATTAACACTGAGAAACAGGGCAAGGCTAGATTTACAATGGATGATGCATCCTGTTCAGCTCAGAAATCATAAAACAGATACTTTGTGTTTGTGTATAGACTTTATAAAACATTCTGTTGCATGTGACACATTATGTGAAGTCACTTTGTAACCTGCAAGTCATATTGCAAAGGATTTGTTGGTCATTTCAGTGGGCCTCTTCACTATAGACATAGCCTTAGCCCAGGTTTCCTTGTTCCTTCAGTTTGACCAGAAGAGATGAGATCTTTTTTCTTAATATATTTTATTGATTATGCTATTACAGTTGTCCCATTTCTCCCCCCATTATTCCCCTCCATTCTGCACCCCTGTCCCACCCACATTCACCCCCTTTAGTTCATGTCTATGGGTCGTACATATAAGTTCTTTGGCTTCTACATTTCCTATACTATTCTTATCCCCCCCTGTCTATTTTGTAGACCATTTATGCTTCTTATTCCCTGCACCTTTTTCCCATTATCCCCTCTCCCGCTGATTCTTACCTTCCCGCTGGTAACCCTCCGTGTGATCTCCATTTCTGTGAGTCTGTTCCTGTTCTAGTTGTTTGCTTAGTGTTTTTGTTTTTGTTTTTATAGGTTTGGTTGTTGATGGTTGTTAGTTTGTTGTCATTTTACTGTTCATATTTTTGATCTTCTTTTTCTTATATCTTGAGTGAATTCACCTATGAAATTTCCTAGTAGACTATTTAAATTTCCCTAATTTACTTTTGGATCCATTTTATGTTGAACCAAGAGGAAAAGGACAACAGAATCCATTCTTGTCATAGAAAGTCTCTGAGAAGAAAGGGAAGCAAATGTGATATTTTATTTTCCCATGCAAGTGCTGACCTTGGAGAGAAAGAAGTGGGAGAGGAATTTTGAAAATCAAATATGTACCTTGACACTGACTGACTAATCTAATCTTACGGGCAAACATTAGGAGTCGGCGATGTACCCCGAGGGTGCCTCTCTGGAGCCAGTCTCCATCTGTGACACTGCAGCCCTTGATGGGGCTCAGCAGTACTTTCAGCCAGTTCACTGTGCACGCCAACATGTACAGCCAGACAAGATGTGAGACAAGAACAGATCTTTGTACACTTATATTGCACAGTTGTCATTTCCTAATTTGTTAATAATTCTTAAACTTTCCTGGGATCTAGTTTATTGCTAAATGAAAAGGGCTATTAGGTGACAGGGTCTTTCTAAAAACAATAAACTTTTATTTGCTTTATATGCAATTAAAAAAATTAAATGTGCCATAAAATTCTGTATTTGTTAACTTTGGATAATGGAATTTTTGTCCTGTAACAACACAAGATCTGGCTATTTTTTTCTTTTATGAGTCCTGATCTTTTAAGGAACTAGAAATGTTGAAAAGAAAATTGGCTTTTTATATTGAGTCCCTTTACCCTCTCACCTCATCCACCAGGAGTCTGGGCCACTTTGGGGTAAACCCTTGACCCTTGGTTCATGATTCCTACAATTATGGCTTCATGACTGAAAATGGAAGCAGCAACCAGCTGCAGAGAAGATAAGATACATGCTTCTTTCTTTCCAGTGCACAACACTGTATAATTAGAGTTCAGGGATGTCTCGGGAAATTCGCAGTTGCAGGAAGTAAAGCTCGTGTGTGCCTTCTGTTGGTTCATGGGTGCTCTGTGGACAACAGGTAGTGAGAAGGCGAGGATGGCAGTGGGTCATAAGGATGGCAGCACCTCTCTTACACTGTATCTAAAGGGCGTGACAGTCACTGGCCTAGCCTGGTGTTATCCCATGGAAATGCGGGCTCAGTATTGCCAGATCTTCCGATTTTCAAAGATAAAATAGAGATGTGAATTTTATATTACTTTCTTAATTATTATATATTAGCTCCAAAATTAAAAAAAAACCCACTTCGTGAGCCACACAGGGCATGTGTTTAGGCAGGATTTGATCCCATTTGTCCCTTTGGCAGCCAGGAGAGGCTATTGGTTTGCTGAAGAAGTCACAGGAGCCCTGAGATGGGGGCCCCAGGAGTGTGGAGGTACAGAATGCAAGACCTGGCATGGGTTTCACTCTCTTCTTTTCTGGTTTGGCTGATGAAACTGTGTTTAATTTTGCTGCTCTTCTTAAGGAAAACTTTTTGCTATCCCAATTAACCTCCTGGAGAAAGAGGGACTGGGGATATTGAACTGTGTTGGGGGCTCCTGGAGCTGAGCACAGGGGAAGAAGACTGACTCCACTGCAGGGTGTGAAGCTGGGGTGTCATCTGAGACCCATAAAAAGCATCATATAGCAGGGGTGCCCAACCCACAGGCCACAGGTGGCTCAGACTGGCTATGAATTTGGCCCAACAGAAAATCAAAAGTTTACTTAAAACCTTTTTTTTTTGCTCATCGGTTATTGTTAGTGTTTGTGTATTTAATGTGTGGCCCAAGACAATTCTTCTTCCAGTGTGGCCCAGAGATGCCAAAGGTTGGACACCCCTGACAGGATGTGGGGAGGTGGGCAGAATATGGCGCCAAAGCAGAGCTGCCAGACCCAAGGATGGCAAACAGGGGTAGGAGGAGTGGCCATGAGGTGCCTGAGGCTCTGAAGAATTGCTGGAGGACTTGGCTTTGCTGTGGGTGGGGAGGGAGCTGTTGAGTCAGCCAACCTCATTTGGATAGTTGTTGATGATTAACTCAGAGAAATCATCTAGGCAGCATATCCTGAAGGCATCTTCTCTCCAGTTACACCACTTGGAGGACTGCCTATTCCTTAAGGAGCAGGAATATTACTCAGTACACACAGCTGATGACACCTGGCTTCAGCACTGTGTCTTAGACAAGACAAGGGTCACAGTGCTTCCAGAATGAGGTCACATCTTTGGAATTTATAGTCATATTTCCTGTCATTCCCACAACCATTATGCTGGGTGCTCTTGGGTTCAAGGGGCTGATGATTCATTCTGTTCTTCTCTTTATTTATCTGAACTGATTAAGAAACATAGGCCTTTCAGATAGAGTTCAAAATAATGACTTTATTCCTGGTACAGCTGAACCAGGATTGCAGTCTGGGCCTGTGTGGCCAAATGGTCTTCCTCACACCTTTCCTCCCAGAATTTTAGCTTCTACGCATCCCATCCCAGGCTCGCCTGCTGGACACTTGCCTCTGGGTTGCTCACCATATGGAACAAGGGGAAAGCTCTTGTTTCTGAAGACAGGTTATTGCTAAAGAGGGAAGGGGCAAGCCATGTGAAGGCAATGACCTAGAACACTTTAGCTTCATTCAGTAAAGCAGTGGTTCTCAAAGTGTGATCCCCAGGTGAGCAGTGTCAGCGTTACCTTAAAACATTGTTAGAAATGCAGCCCTGGTTGGTATGGCTCAGTGGATGGAGTGCTGGCCTGTGAACCCAAGGGTTGCCGGTTCTATTCCCAGACAGGGTACCTGCCTGGGTTACTGACCAGGTCCTTAGTAGGGGGCGCGCAAGAGGCAACCACACATTGATGTTTCTCTCCCTGTCTTCCTCCCTCCCTTCCCTTCTCTCTAAAACTAACTAACTAAATAAATAATCTTAAGAACCACAAAGAATAAAAACTTGTTAGGGGTGCAGGTTTGTGGTCTTCGCCCCAGACCTAGAAGTCTATGTTTTAACAAGCCCTCTCTGGGATCGATTCTGTTGCAGTCAAAGGTTAAGGATCACTGAAGTACAGGAATGAGGTTCAGTGGACTCAAGACACTCCTCCTCTTCCCGGTGAGATGGGTCAGTTCCTCTCCTTTGGGGGAGAGAGGGAAAGGAGTGTAGAGAGAGGCCGGAAGTGCCGCTTCCACAATAGGCCCTCAGAGAAACGTGGAGCTGGGAGAATGGGTTTCCCCCGGCAGCTAGCCTTGCTCTCCCTAGGGGACTGTGGTCTGAGGACCAGCAGGAAACACAAAGACTTTCTTCAGATGCCCTTTTTCTCATCTGTGAGTGTTTCCTGCCTTTTCTGTGAACGATAAGCATGAGAAAAAGGAACGATGGAGGAATAAAGATAGGCAGAGACAGGCAGAGCATTAAAGGGCAGAGAAAAAGTAATGAAGTTGGTATTGTATTTCTTCCAACATCATCCTTTACAATGAATCATTTATTTTGTGTTGTACTAATTAAAAATGTAGTCTCCAATTTATTTTTCTGGTTGTGGCCCAACTGCTGGCCATTTGCCTGTGAGAGTGCCATCAGTCATCGGCGTGGACTCAGCCACACTGGTGTTTGCTTCCTGCTGGGTCTGTGTGTTTTCACGTTAGTGAACTCTGTACTGCTTAGGGACATGGTGGTGCATGTCCTTCGTATTTGCTTGACGGAGGAGATTATTTAAACTTGCTCTGTAACCTGGAGCATGTTAGGTTTCACTTCCAGCAGCTTTCAAACTAGAATGGAGGCCTGGTTAGTCACTGAAATACTTGGTGATTGTTGTCTCAGCAATCCATACAGTTGGCACTTATGTTCTGAGGTGAAAACAGAGATCAATTTCCCGAATGCTTTGCTTGGGAAAAATGTCTTTTTGCTCTAGCCAACCGTTTTAGAGGTATGGTATACAATTATGCCTCCTGGGGTAAATACAACCTCAAAGAGATAAGGGTGTTATGATTCCCTTCATTTACTTTACACAACACAGTGTCTTGTAAACATACTCAATACCACACAGTCAGAGTGGAAGCTTGTTTCTATTAAATATTTAATCTTTTCAGATACTGTACAGGAATGAAAAGTGCTACAGAATTCAAACTACTTCTGCTTATAAATATTGTGCTCTGACTTCATCCACAAATGGAATTATGGTGGTATTAATAATCACAGTAACTGACCAGTTACTCTCTTTGAAGAACTGCTGAATCTGTAGTAACAACCCTATGGGTAGGTAGGTCTTGCCCATTCCCTTTATATAGCTGAGGAAAACTGAGGTGCAGAGAATTTAAGTGACTTGCCCAAAACACTCCATTGTTAAGAGACAGCAGGAGAATCAAATCCATGTCTGTTTATATCAGAACTATACCTTTAACCATCTAGTCTGTTCTGTGGGCTACCTGTTAGGCTAACTCCTGACAAGAATTGCATTTTGGGCCTTGATCAAAATAGGAGAGGTCTCAGGGGGTTGGTGGGAGAAGTGGGGGAATGCTTTCAGCAATGTTAATCATTCATTAGGGGACACAATTCTGATCCTAATTAGATTCCTGGGCTTCACCCTAAAACTTCTGAATGACCATCCTTGGGGATGAGGCCCAGAAATCTGCATTTAAAATAAGCTCCACCGGGTGATCTTAAGACTACTAATGAGAACCACCACACCTAATTGCAGTGGCATTTAATGGGTAACGTTTAATGTTAAATTGTAGCCATCTCTGGACCCTTGTCTGTTAGGATTAAGACAGGGAGGCATCTCTGCTTGTCACTGTTAGGAGACTCTTGAATATTTTAATTTTTGTATATTTTAAGCTGCTAAACTGAATATCCGACTAACTTCCAATTTGCGTGTATAACCTATCGGTGAGAAATTTAAGGAGACCTGTACAGCTGGTATTGGCCCCTCCTCCCTCTCTGCTTCTCTGGAATAATAGCTTTTCTCCCTTGTGGGGCACTGTGAGGCCAAGGTGATAAGAACATCCTGTTCTGAATAAAACTGAGCCTTTATTAGTTTTCTATTGATCCCATAACAAAATGCCACAAATTTAGTGACTGAAAAAGCACATTTGTTATCTGACCGTTCCATAGGTCAGAAGTCCAGCACGTGCTCCCCGGGCTAGATCAGGCTGCCGGTGACACTGTGCTCCGCTCTGTAGGCCCAGAGTAGGGTCTCTCTCACAGCTCGTTTGGGTTGTTGGCCGAATTCCGTTTCTTGAGGTGGTCGGCCTGAGGTCACCGCTTTATTCCTGGATGTAAACTGAAGGCCATTCCCAACCTCTGGAATCCACCTGCATTTCTTGGCTCATGGCCTCTTTCTTCCGTCTTCACGGTCAGCACACCTTGAATCTCTCCTCTTCCTCCTCGTTTTATTTCATCTCAGCCAGCAGGGAAAGGCTCTTTGCTCTTTGATCCCTGTGATTAGATTGGGCCTGTCTAGATGTCCTAAGATAATCTGCCCATTCCAAGGTCCTTAACCCTTAATCACATCTGCAAAGTCCCTTTTGCCGTGTAAGGTAACATATTCACAGGTTCTGGGGATTAGGGTTTGGGGTGTATTTGGGGGGGACTATTCTGCCTGCCACGGATACGTTGTCTGCCAGTGTTGACAGATAAGACAGTGGTGGTTAAGGGGGCCAGTGGTGCTCTAGGCACTAGTGTTGGTGTGTATGAGAAAATGTGACTTAACTGGATATTTTTGTAAATTGAAATCATCTCAGGGTCAGATCCCCAAACAAGTCATTTTAGAAAGAATGTGTCAGGGTTTTTGTAATGGGTGTGTCACACAGAGCTGCAGTGACACTTACCTCTTGATCTCAACGGGAGGTGATTCACTTTGTGCCTAGTCATTGAGATTCGGTATAAGATTATTATGGTGTGAAATAGGCACGCTCATTCAGCCAGGATATTTGCTTTCAGCTCCTCATTGCGTGCCCTACGCTCTCATGCATATACAGTTTTGTCCATGCACTTCCAAATGCCAAGTCTGCCCTTTAAAAAGAGAAATCTTTATACTGATTTATCTGTAATAACATGTATTTATGACAAATTTTGACAGCTACTTATTCTAGGGAACATTTTCCAAGGTGCTAAAGTATGGGATCTACTCAGTTTTACTAGTAGCTGAATTGAAATGATGAAAAGAATCCATAGCATCTGAAAGTCTTTCAAGGGTGGTTTTCGAGTTTTTCTCTATAACGTTGTCCTCCCTGTATCTATACAGCAGGGGTGTCAAACTCATTTTCACCAGGGGCCGCATCAGCGTCATGGTCGCCTTCAAAGGGCCGAATGTAATTTTAGGACGGTATAAATGTAACTACTCCTTAACTAGGGGCAAGGAACTCTACATTCGGCCCTCTGAGGGCAACCGTGAGGCTGATGTGGCCCCCGGTGAAAATGACTTTGACACCCCTGCTGTGTAGCATTAAAGAATCCCTTGCAATGTCTTGGACATAGTAGGTGCTCAGAACTGCCTGTTGAATTGATACACCCAAACTCTGCAAGGTGTGTGTATTTATTGTTTCCTTACAATGTTGTTAATAGAAGAACATTGCTAAGAATGCTTAATTTAAAGTGACTAAAACTGGGACTTCGGAGATAAAGTTTCCAATCATCTTTGACTGAATATGTTCATTCATGTCCTATCAGGCAAAAGAGTAGGCTTTTTTGTTTTGTTTCTGAATCTTTAATTGATGTGTAGTATACAAGGAGAAAAGTGTACAGATCATAAGTGTACAACTTTATGAATTTTCACAAAATGTCTCACGAAGTCAACCCCTATGCCAGGACGCCAAATTATTACCAGAACTCCAGAAACTGCCTTGCTTCCTTTCAGGGGCCTCCATTCTCAAAGGTAACTGCTACCCTGATGTTTTCGAAGGTTGAGAAATGGGTAGAAACTTTTTAAGATACAGAAAAAATTATTTAAATATTGTACAAATACTTCATAAAACAAACCTCCAAAGAAGTATACGTGGGTTCACAGAGATTTAAAAGATGTGGCTTATGCCCCAAAGGTGCAAACATGGAAAAGTAAATTCTCTTCTAAATGTTATTGTTTTATCAAGTAATTGGAGTTACATAAGCAACTTTGAGTATGATTATTCTTTTTCAATGTTTATTGCGTAATTGCAATGGCTCGAACAATACGTTTGCCTGCACAAGTTGTTAAAAGTGCACCATGCACTTGGCCCTGATCAGTGACTGGGCACCACAACATTTTCTACACAGTTGTTATTGCAATCAAATCAGTGTATTTTCTCCGGAATTCTGGCTGAGTTTCATAGAAGGCACTCAAGAAAGAGAAAAAAACAATTGTCCACAAAGGTAGCAGCTATCATGCTGCACGTTTTAGCTGACTGTCTACTGCACTTCCTAATGATGGAGAGTGAAAGTGCCGGTGATGAAATGAAGTGGGTAGAGTGTTCGAGAAGTAATGACTGTAATGAAATGAAAATGAAATGAATGTAATGAAATGAAATGGTAGTGAAGGTGCTGGTAATGAATGAAGTGGGTAGAATGTTCGAGAAGTTGGATTCAGGGTTGCAAGTTCCCTTATTTTCTATCCATTTTCTGTGTTCAAGGATCACATTATTTCTAAAGGGAAAACATTGGAAAGTGCCTTACCTACTAACATGAATGCTTATTATGAAGCATGAAAGGCATATTTCCAAAAAGTGCTCAATGATAGGGGAAACACTTAATAAAGTTACCTAAAACTACATAGGGTGAGGCAAAAGTAGGTTTACAGTGGTTCATATGGAAAATAATACAGTTATTAATAAATAATAATACAAGAATAAATTGTCTTTCACATTCTCAGAACTGTAAACCTCCTTTTGCCCCACCCTCTACATTGAAATATATCAACTTTTTGAAAAAAATGCATTCATACACATGTGCATAGAAGAAAGACTGGAAATTTATCACATACAGGCACTGGTTGTTTGTGAATGGTGTGCTTAAGATCAATTTAAATTTTCTTATTTTCTAAATATTTTCACTTTATATGTTACTTTTTAAAAAATCAGAAAAGAGCCATACTGGATCCATTTTCTAAAAGGATGCATTGGGTGCATAATAGGCTTTTCCTGCAAAGTGAAGTCGTTGAGGGAAATCAGACCTGGTGTCCTCATGCTAATTTAGTTGGAGGTTAGCAGAATTTCACACCACAGCAGCAGGGTTGCAAACATCCATCAATGGTCCTCCTTGGAATAATGGAATTGTTGATGCAAGAACCATAATGCTCCCTTCATCCAGCTATCCATGTAGGAATCCCCAAGACAACAGCGTTTGTACCCCCCACATGTACTTTGAGCCTCTGTGGCCTCAGGCCCAGTGAAGGGAGCCTCAGTGTTGCAGAGGTGACCTGGGCTGCACCACTTGGACAGAATGTTTCCTTATTCGTCTCTTGGTATTTTAGCTTAATGGTGCTAGTTCTATCATTCTGTGGCCACAAAGGGTAACAGTAGGCCTTTTTTAATACAGGCGCCTTCTAAATATTAAATGCATGTGTGTGTACTTTTAACAATCACTGAGGTATAATTTAGGTGTAATAGACAGTACCCATTTAAATTGGACTATTCAATAATTTTTGATAGATTATGCACCCACAATATCATCACCACAATCAAGATGCAAAACATTTTTATAACCTCAGTCTCTTCACGCCCCTTTGCAGCCCGTTCTCCCTGCAACCATTGGTCTCCTTTCTCTCACCGTGCATTAGTGTGCATCTTCTAGGATTTCACGTCAATGGAATTATACAGTGTGTACTTTCGTTTTTAAACTGGCTTATAACATACAAACCCTTAACTTTTTCTTTCACTTTGTGTCGCAATTTTGTAACAGCCATTCTTTACTTTCATAAAGCTATCGTAAAAGGTGTTTCAGACTTCCTCTTCTGAGAACTAACCATGCCGTGAAAATAGATTATAGATTTTACAAGTGAACTTGTTCTTGCCTCACTTAAAGAGTAGAATGGGACTATACCCCCTTGAAGCACTTCCTCGCTTTTGCACTATATAATTCTATATAATGTTTCCAGTTACCATTCAAAGGTAATTTTGAACATTTGCTTGAAATTAGTCCAATGATTATAAAAAAAATCAGTAGGGTATAGTTTTCTTTTAATGTTTAATACAATTTTCTAATTCTTTATAGGAATCTCAATAGGTACTTAAGCGCTAAATTATTTTTCACATGGTGAAAACTAAATTGCTATTTCAAAATTAAAATGACAAAGGAATATTTATAAAAATATAAGAGCTACGGCAGTCCCATTTCATAGGAAGAGGACCTGATTTAGTAGAATTTAAAAGGTGACGTGAATAGCCTGAAATGTTTTAAGCACAGTCATAATCCAGCAGAAATGTTGATGGCGTCTACATTTTACCTCCTTTTTTTATACTTTCAAGCCACTCCCAGGTTGTAAATTGGCCTTTCCACTTGAGACCAAGTTCTTTTAAGATTAAAATCTTAGTCGTAGGCAGAACACTTCAGTGTGGAGTTGCTTGTTTTCTTTGGTCAAACCCTGACTTTGGCAGAGGATTGTTTCAGAATACGCTGTTTGTACAGCCTGGTTGTACATCTTCTGGACTTGTTTTCTTGGACCTCCAAATCTCAGGTGATAAGACCAACAGAAGCAGGTATGCAGAGTTTTTCCTTATGTTAATAGCGGTGATCTGGTGTGGGCCTCTAGCGCTGCTGTTCTAACCGTTGTTCTATTGAGGGAAACACCTCCGTGGGTTTTTTGTTTGTTTGCTTGTTTGCTTGTTTGTTGTCTAGGGCATTTCTGGCTTTTGGGATTGGACTTTGCCTGATCAGTGCAAATAGTAACCCTGGTGTAAGGACCACATAATTTTTAATTCTTTCTTAGTTTTTCTGTTTTAAAAACTACTTCCTTAAGCAATACTTGTTGGTTAAAAAAGGACTGTTTTGGTTTACTCAGGGTTGGATGAAATTTAAATTTATAATTTTTGATTTGGCTTTAATTTGCCCTTTGGGAATATGTATAAAGACTTAGGGAATGCTGAAGTGACTGAGCACACTTTCTGTGCCATCGGGGATGTATCTGTATCACTACTTCACTGGTCCTTTCAGTCTGATGAAGACAGCTCTCCCAGTCTATGGTATAATCATGGACAAGCAAAACTCCTCTTTTTTCTAAAGGGATTCCACTGGTACATAAAACAAATGGTAATAGAATGTTGCCAGTCCAAGGGATGTGGGAAGATTATATGCCAGCATCTGAAGAAAAGATCTAAGTTGAAATAAATTGTCTGTCTTTACTTTTGCTCTTCTACATTTTTAAGTACCAAAATGTATTTGGAGATAGTGCTCTTGCTGCAAAGCTTTTTTTACTGTTTTATTGAGGACTTTCATAATCAGTTTCCTTGTAAGTAGTGCACAGGTAAGCATGTTCCTATTCACTTGGAGCACTTTTAATGGTTTCCGAAGTTGACCAAGAACCACATACCTCCACCCAGGGAGCTGCAGTGGTCTTACTTGAGCTCTTTTCTTACTAAAGCAGAAAATGAGCAGTTCCCAGCCCGTGTAAAACTGAGACGGTCTTAAATGATGCATGCCAAGGAAACCTGGTTACTGATACTGCTGGCAATTTGCATAGGTCTTAGTGCCAAAGAATTAAATACTCCTGAGTTTTCTTAAAAGAGGCCAGCTTTTTAAAAGTTAAGTATGTTCCCCTTTGCAGTGACCTGAGCTCTCAAACCTAAGTAGAAAGTTAGGACTTAACCTTCTCAGCTTTGTGAAGCAGTCAAGCATTTAAATTTATTTATAGAATGGCTGTGTGGCTCTTAGAGAAACAGCACATTGTGACCAATTAACCCTGGAATGTGAATGTCGTGGACAAATTTCACATAGTTCTTTTAAGAAAACAACTACACACACCCTTTATGACTTGCTTAGGAACCAGCATTCCCTTCCCTGTATTATGTCCGGAATCCAACAAAGGCTGTGCCTTGTGCCAGTCCTTTCATAATGAACCAGCCAAAACGCTAAATTGTGTTCTTGCAGAGGAGGGGGATAGCATTCCTTTATGCTCCCCAGTTTAGATCAGCTTACTAGCCAACAAGCATGATATTTGATTACCCTTATTATGTTACTTTGCATAGCTACAAAAGTTACTAATGGTGTGGTCTTTTCTAGCCATTCAGAAAGTCCATGTTCATGCGGACTGAGTCAGTTCTGTAAAAGATAAAAGACCCTGTTGCTGAGGCCCCAGCACTAAGAGCTTGTGGAGGAAAGAGTGGCCCCAGGGGTTAGGTGTGCACTGGAAGCATCTCGAACTCCTTGCTTTTTCTTCTAAGTGCTGACTTTAATCTCTAATGCTCAGTGTGTCTGGCTTGAATTGCTTTAAGAATTCTGACCACATCCTTCTATTGGAATTGAGGTTTTTAGGGTTCCTTCACTCTTTCCTTCCAACTGTCTCCAACCCAGTTCTCAGTCTTGCAGGGTAGAAGAGCTGCTATTTTTTAACCATCAAAAATGTGCTGTTAGATGGATTTTATAATATCCTTAACTAATATTTCATAGAACAATGTATACACAGGGCAACGTTCACTGTCAATGACTGTGCAAAGCTGTAATTTGATAGTCTTGGTAATTTTGCATTGTATGTTCAACTTGTGGTCACATTTACCTGTATTTTATTTTCTAATGTAGCTGGTGAAGACTCGCACTAGGCTCCGCCATTTTCTTATGCTTGCAATATGTTTTCAGTGCCCTATTTCTTCTTGCAGGCGTCTTTTAAAGCTACTTGGCCATTTGGTGAAGATAGGTTCGATATCACCTAGATTATATAACCCACTAATCCACTCCACCAGGCATACATAAACTTGAGGATGACCAGTACGGGGAGTGGCCAAAAGAGTGGCGGCCCACTGTGCAGCCTCTGCTTTGTGGCATGTCCTCTCCTCTCCTGGAGTATCACGTGAACTGTTTGCAACATGGGATCCTTTGTCAGAAGGAGTAAGTTAGGATGCTAGTGAAAATACATATGTTAGCTTCTTATAAATCTAGCTTCATTCCCTAATATTTCCTAGTATTGTGTACTCAGGTGGAGACCATTGTTGTTGGAGACTGTGTTGTCTTCTGAATACATGAGGTATGGCCTCACAAAGACGTGGCCTCAGTTTTCTCATCTGTAAACAGAGGGGATTGGACTAGATGACTTTTAAGGTTTTTATCTGGATTTTTACCCCATTTAGTTTGTTTTTTTTTATCTTCACCTGAGGACATATCTTCATGGCTTTTAGAGAAAGAGGAAGGGCAAGAGAGAAACATCAACAGGAGAGGGAAACACTGATCTGGTGTCTGCCCTATGCGCCTGGACCCGGGATCCAACCCACTACCTAGGTTTGTGCCCTGGCTGTGAACTGAACCTGCAACCTTTCGGTTACAGGACAATGCTCCAACCAACTGAGCCACCAGGCCAGGACTATTGCTTAGTTTTACATCAGAAATCCTCAATCGTTAGCTGATTATTTTCCACTGAGAAAGTTGAAGACTGATATTGAGAACATGTTCTCCAAGAAATTATTTTTAAATGTTTTCTTCCCAAGGGAACTTTTGGAAAACCTGGGGCCAGAGTTCATAAACTGGAGCCTGTAGACCTCTAGAAGGTCCATGGGGGCTTGAGGGTAGGGTGTGCATCCACAAACTCCCTGAAATCACATGTAAAATTTAGATCTGGTGCATTTGTCTGGGTGGAGGGCTTGTAGCTCTTTATCAAAAAGGCTAAACATTGAAAGACCTTTAGAATCAATGCCATACAGGAAGTATAGGCATTTCAAATATAACCTATTTATCTAAATTTATGTTTACCTTGTACCTGATTTTCATATTTGTATGCTTTTGTCTCTACAGCATTTATTATGAAAATCAGTAGTGTTATTAGTAATGCTTAATACTAGAGCCTTGAAAACCCCATGCTTTATTCCTACTGGCTTATATACTCGTGGCATTATCTTGCTTATGAATGATAATTCTTGTTGAATGTAATAAGTAAATAAATAACATTTTCCTCATTAAAAAAGGGAGAATTTGGGGTTAGATTTGAGAAAGTTAAAAACCTTGTGGAAAATTGTTTTGTAAACCTCAAGTCATCTAATTTCACCATCTACATAAAAGAGGCTCAGATCTCTTCCTTAAATATCGTGTGGAAAGATGATTCCTTGGTTGCCTTGACAACCTGTTTCATGTCTTCATTGCTCTTGCACATTCAAGAGTCAGTGTGGTTTATGGAAAAGAGCGTGGGACACTAGAACTCAGGTACTCTGAAAACAGTACCAGCTTTGGTAGTCACCAGTGGGTGACCTAGGCTTCGTAGGTTGACCTCTTGGAGTCTGTTTCTTCATATGTAAACTGGAAATAAAATAATATGAGGAAATATAATGCTATTATAATATAAAATTGGTATTTTCAGTTCTTTTTTTAAATCCTCACCTGAGGATATAATTTTTTTATTGATTTTAGAGAGAGGGGAAGGGAGGGAGGAGAGAGAGAGAGAGAGAGAAATATGGATGTGAGAAAGAATCATCTATTGGTTGCCTCCCATTTGCACCCCAACCAGGGATAGAACCCACAGCCTAGATATGCACCCAGCCGGGAACCAAACCTGCAGCCTTTTGGTATGGGAGCGATGCTCCAACCCATTGAGCCACCTGGCCAGGGCTACATTTTCAGTTCTGCTTAACTCACCGAGTTGATGTGAGAGTCCCATGTGGTAAAATAGATGAAGTGCTTTATAAATTAGAAAGCACTTAAGTGTGGAATTTACTTCCCTGAATGGTGGCATGTGTTCCTTGCAACAGCATGGTGGTCTTCCTTAGTCTTGGTTTCGGGCCACTGTGAAGAATCAGTTTCAGACTTGTTTTTTCTTTCCCAAACTTCAGGCCATTATTGTTAACTAAGAATAAAATCTCTAGTGAATTTACCTTGAGACACTTATATGAACTGAATAAACAGACTTAAAGGAAAAAATGATCACATTAAAACATACAAAAAATATTGTATCCACCAGTTAATATTATTTTAAGATTCTGAAATTAACTAAAGCAAAATTTTCTAAGATTGCAAAAGTTGGTCAGGGTCAGACCAATTCTAAAGTTGAATGACTGAATACCAAAGTGGCAGGTGCAACGCACCCTCTGGGCCTGACCCTGCAGTGGAAAAGTGACCTTGACACGGCCATTTGAGTCATGTGGCTCCCGTGCTCACTGGCCGCGTGGCATCGTCACGTTACTGCTTAACCTTAGCAAGCTCGAGTTTCTTTAGTAGTAATATTAGATTCAACCAGTACCACTAGAGGTTGTTTTAAGAATTAAAAATAATTTATATAAAGTGCTTGGCACATAGATTCACATGAACTGTCAATTGTTAGATTCACAAACTGTTAGTTTCGTGTTTGTGCATTTCTGTGTCCAGGCTGGTTGGTTGGGTTAGCCCCTGTTAATTATTTAGCCTTTGATTCCAGGTACTTTTTATTTAAGCCTAAAAACAAATTCCAACACACATAAGCCTTCCTTTTATTCCCAGATGGAAATGTTAATTTAGGGAAGTTACAGACGAACCTCAGTTCTCAAACTTAGCTCGTTCTGGAAAACTGTTTGCGAAGCAATTAGTTTGAAAACCAAATCTCCTTTGTTGCCTGAGAGATGCGTGACTGGTCATACAGGTGTCAGCACAAAGGGGTTCTCAGGTAGAGAATCCAGACCCAGAGTTTTGTTAAACAGCAGAGATTCTTTTCAATGAACAACTTGGTCGAGAACCAAACTGTTCAAGAACCAAGTCATTCAGGAACTGAGGTGTGACTATACTACGTAATTTGCTTTAAAAATAAGATTTCTGCTATATTTTCTTAAAACCAAGTGAAAAGGACGGTTAAGTAAAATACATTATGGAAAGGAGGACCATTGTATGCTATTGCAGGTTGTGCCCTAATGTAATTTATTTTGTTTAAACTTTTTATCATAGTTTTAATTATAAAATAATGAAACATGAAAAAGAGCATTGAGAATATAGTGGATACTCATATTTTCTTTCTCATAGATTTAAGAAGTATCAGTAGTTTGCTATTTATTTTATATATCAACTCTTTATTTTCTGTAAGAAATAAAACACTAGAGATATGATTGAAGGCCTTTCCCCATTTTAATCCCTTCCCTTGCCAACAGTCCTGAGGTTGGCACGTGTTCATTATTCTTCCCGCCCATATTTCTGTATTTTCTGTTAATAGTTCCATTAGTAACAGAGTGATTTTAATGCTTTAAACTTTTTACAGATGATATCTGCCATATGTTGTTCTCATTTAACATATATTTCTAAGATTTTCTCATGTCAGTATAGGTAGCTACCTCATTTTAACTGTTGTGGAATGTTTCATATATGATTATAATTATCTGGTCTTTTGATTATGGACGTTCAGATTGTTTACAACTTTTTGATACTGTAACTGTACTGTGCTTTTTACCTGTATTGGAATACAGGTGAGTATGTGAAACACAGAGTATATTCTGGTATTATTTATTTATTTATTTATTTATTATTGTATTTTCCATATGGACAACTGTAAGCCTACTTTTGCTTACTTCTGTGTGTATACAGGAGTTTCTCTGGGGTAAATTTCCAGAAGTGGAGTTGAGGGACATAGAATATGCATGTCTTCACCTCTTACAGATATACCACTTTGGAGAGCAATGTGGCAACAAGAACTTCTGATTTCTTATATTCTCTCCAACAGTTTTCATCATTTTTGTATGTTTTCAGCTCTCTATGGCATTTATTATGAAAATTGGTAGTATTATTAATACTATGTACCATTTATCTCATTTATAGCAATCTGATGTGTTTAAGATGTTAGGCCATTGTTTTCATTTGCCTTTTTCATTCTATGTAGCTATTAAAATAATGTTAGCTATTAAAATAATGTTTAAAAGCTGTGGCATAACCGCAGTTAAAAAATCACACATGTGGAGCAGAGGAGGGCAGGTGGATGGTGAAGTTGTGCAGCTGCACTCTTGTGCAGCTTCTCCACCTTTCTTGCCCCTTCCCCAGCTCTGGGGCATCTGCAGGATAGTCCACCTGTGCCCTTTAAAGCATTCCCAGTGAGGTCTCAGAAAAGGAGTCAGCAGGAGGGTGAGAAAGGAGAAGGGAAGGAGAGGGAAAGAAAGAGGATCATCAATGTGTGAGAGAAACATCAGTTGCCCATAGCTGGGGACCTGGCCCGCAGCCCAGGCACGTGCCCTGACTGGGAATCAAGGTGGCAATCTTTCCATTTGCAGGCTGGGGCCCAACCCACTGACCCACACCACCCAGGGCCTAAATATTAACACTAGTGATAGTGCACCCTGTAGTACTAGTAACAGCTGAGTTCTTACAAGGTCCCATGGGCCATGCTATGGGCTTCACATGCACGGTCTCAGTAAGTCTTCAGAGCAACACTGTGCACAGCTATTGGCTTCATTCCTATTTTAAAAACAAGTAAACTGAGATGTGAGGTTGCTTGACAAGAGGTAACTAGAAATGTTTCACTTCCTCGCACAACCAAAAGAAGGATAACAACCAATTTAAAAACTATACACAACCAGAACTGCCAGGAAATCAAACTGCATGGAACTCTGACAACCAAGGAGTTAAAGAAACATACATCTAGACTGGTAAGAGGGGCAGAGACAGGTAGCCCAGGGAGAGGACCCGCAGCAAGGTGGCAGACCTCATGGGTCTGGAGACAAGCCTGAGGCAAGGCTAGCTGACCGGCTGATTAGGAATCTAAAGGCTCAAAACCTCTAGCTGTAAAATACTGTGGGGGTTGCAAAAGCAGGAGAAAGTCCCAGTCTCACAGGGCAGTTCATTGAAAAGTGGGGCTAGGGTGGAGCAAGTGAGCGTCATTGTTCCCTCTCTGACCTTACCCCCACAGATAGTACCACAAAGCAGCAAAGAGGGTTGCCCTGCCCTGGTGAATACCTAAGGCTCTGCCCCCTTATCGCATAACAGATGTGTGGAGACAAAGTACTATGGCCCAAATGAAAGAACAGATCAAAACTCCAGAAAAAGAGCTGTGCGACAAGGAGATAGACAGCCTGTCTGACGCAGAGTTCAAAATACTGGTAATCAGGATGCTCACAGAATTGATTGAGCTAGGTCACAAAATGAAGGAAGAAATGAAGGCTACCCAAAGTGAAATAAAGCAAAATATACAAGGAACCAACAGTGAAGGGAAGGAAATGGGACTCATATCAATGATTTGGACCAAAAGGTAGAAATAAACATCCCACCAGAACAGAATGAAGAAACAAGAATGCAAAAAAAATGAGGAGAGGCCTAGGAACCTCCAGGACAACCTTAACGTTCAAACATTCAAATCATAGGGGTGGGTGCCAGAAGGAGAAGAAGAAGAGCAAGAAATTAAAAACTTATTTGAACATATAATCAAGGAAAACTTCCACAGTCTGGCAAAGAAAATAGACTTCCAGGAAGTCCAGGAAGCCCAGAGAATCCCAAGGAAATTGGACACAAGGAGGAATACACCAGGACACATCATAGTTACATTACCCAAGATTAAAGATAAGGAGAGAAGCATAAAAGCAGCAAGAGGAAAGGAGACAGTAACCTACAAAGGAGTGCCCATAAGACTATCAGCTGATTTCTCAAAAGAAACCTTACAGGCAAGAAGGTGCTAGAAAGAAGTATTCTAAGTCATGAAAGGCAAGGATCTACATCCAAGATAACTCTATCCAGCAAAGCTATGATTTAGAATGGAAGGGCAGATAAAGTGCTTCCCAGATAAGGTCAAGTTAAAGGAGTTC